>VDFB02198676.1:0-107449 GCA_007258455.2 Sequoia sempervirens | reverse complement strand
TGCTGGTGCGGTCGTGAAAACCACGTCAACGGGTCCCCATTTGCAATGGGGTGATGTGTGAAAAGGTCACAACAGTACTGATACTATCCAGAGCAATATTCTGCTTTTCCAACATCTCCTCACCATCTGCAATCAAACTCAGAAATTCCTTCGTCTCTTTCGTTGCTTTATCAAATTTTGTTGACATTGCAACAACATGATTAATCTTGTCAGCAACTAGATCACTACTAAAACTGCCATGGACGAGATTCTAAAACTCTGTTTGCACTTCACCGAGATCAAAGAAAGTGCCATCATCATGACTATATTGACAAGGGATCTGTGAAACAAATGTGCTTATGAACTTGAGGGTATTAACAACCTTATGTCTATATTCAGTCAATTCTACAGATATTCTCTCATAAGTTTTTACTTTGAAGAGGTGTTCTCTCCAAGCAAAAATCTTCTTATGATCTTCTGTAATGACTAAATCATAAGCCATCCTCAAGTCGGAAATGATGATCTCATGCATTGGTTTCACTTTTTCCATACACTGTTCAAACCCTTGAATCCCTTGGCGAAGATCATGGGTGTTATACCTCAATTGGTATATCTCTACAAGTATAAATCTGCCCCTAATGATGAATTCATCTATCCAATCTCGCATATGTTTCCCATATATGACCTGTTAGTGTTTTTGTAGTTGTGTGAGGTATTTCACAAAGAATGAAGTTTCAAGGCAAGTCGGCCTATCAATTATAAAACAAATTTTATATTTCCTAGGTCGGCTCAAGAGGAGTGCTCGCCTAGTCTTGACTATAATAGTGAAAGAGTCTCCACATTATCCAAGTCATTCATTCCATTCTCAATTCAATTTCCTTCAAAAGCAGATTCACATTCAAGAGGAGCAGATTCACTTCAAGAGGAAGAGTTGATATTCTTTGTAACTAAGAAATTTGCACTATCTTCAAGTGCTGGTCTATTGTATGATATTCTGCCTTTCTAGGGTTTGATTCTGAGTGCTACTTCTGCACTATTATTTCTGATTTATAAGAGAATAATTTGCTGTTGGGTTTTTCCCTTGTGTAGAAGGGTTTTCCTAGGATAAATTGTTGTACTGTCTGCTCCGTGTTGTGTTTTTTCTGCTTCTTATGCATATCTGATCTAAAAATTAACATGGTATCAGAGCCAGGTTCTGGAATATCCGATCAGATTTGTCTAAGCCTTTTTCATTAAATATCATTCCCATTCCTAGCAGATCTGACGCAGACTTTAGATGCAGATCTAAAATGAATGTATGAGCAAATTAAAGAAGAATTAATACATACATAGGAGCAGATCTAAAGGAGAGATAAGAGCAGACCTGAAGAGGATTTAAGTGCAGCATTTAAGGAGATTTTGTGAAACAAAGATAGCAGATCCAAAGGCAACTCATAGTAGAATTATTGCAGACATAAGGGCAGACCTTGAAGGAAAATTATTGCAGACCTAAGCGCCAAGCTTGAAGATAAAGTATTGCAAACTATGAGCAAACTTTAAAGGTGAATTTGTGCAGATCTAAGAGCAAATATAGAGCAGAAATCTTGAGCAGACTAAATGCAGATTTCTATTGAAGGTAAAGTTCAAATTTGAAAGTATTTATTGAATATCAAATTGCAGATATGAGTGTAGGTTATGTGAGTAGAAATTCAAAGCATATTTGTGTAGTAAGCAAATTTTGTTGAAGACCTTGAAGGGATCTATGGCAGATCCAACTTCCATATTTTATACATAATTTTGGTTGCTTTCTAATTTGAGTAGAAGACAATTGTTTAGGGCAATTACTCAAAATAAGAAGATGGTGACCAGTGTCAAGGTAGAAGATAGGCTTGATGGAGCCTCAAACTTCAACTCTTGGAAACCTAGGGTACTCATTGCCTTAGAAGAGAATGATCTTCTAGAATTCATAGAAAATGACATGCCTGAGCCGTCTGAAGACACAGAGAAAATCTAGTGGAAGAAAAATGCCACGAAGCTAGAAAGATCATGAGACTCCGTGATGGATCACCTAGTACCGATCATCTCCAAGATGAAGACAGCTAAAAAAATATTTGACGCTCTAAAAGGACTGTATGAGATCAACAATACCAACAGAGCCCTTGCTCTAAGACAACAGCTTCATCATGTAAAAATGGCTAAAGAAGATTCAATCATTTCATTCTTTATGAAGATTTTTGATTTGAGAGATCAGTTGAGTACTATTGGTGATATAGTTGCTGACAAAGATCTTGTTATGTGGCACTAAATGGTCTTCCCCAATCTTGAGAGCCTTTTATTCAGAGCATCAATGGGAGATCCAAGTTGCCCAAGTTTGATCGCCTTCAGTCTGACTATATTCAAGAAGAAACCAAATTGGCAGCAAGAGGAATTGGGTGAAACTCTCGTGATGAAGAAAATCAAGTTCTTGCTACACATGCTACTAGAGAAAGAGGCAAAGGAAGAAAGAGGAATAGAGACAAAAAATCAAATTTTGTTCCAGAATCGAAAAATAAGGATCTCTCTCATATTCAGTGCTATAGGTGTGACAAGTATGGACACTATGCCCGAGATTGCAAATTAAAGTTATCGCAACATGTTTCTACTGCAGAAATTGACATAGTGACATCTCAGAAGGAGTCAAGTCATTCTAAAGTCGATTCAGAAGGATTCCTATTCATCTCCGCTCTTTAAAGTGATGTACAATCTAACAGTGATATTTGGTTGATAGATAGTGGTGCTTCACGTCACATTACAGGCTACAAAGAGCATCTTACAAACTTAGTAGAGAAAGAGTCTAATTTATAGGTTATAATTGGAGATGATGCTAGTTATGCCGTAAAGGGTGTTGGGGCTGCTTCCTTCCAGCTAAACTCGGGTATCCCTCTTCAATTGAGTGACATATTGTTCCTACCTGGGGTCAAAAGGAACCTTGTCTCCATTTCAGTCTTGGAGGACAAAGGGTACAAGGTTGCCTTCTCTGAAGGAAAGGTTCTTGCATGGTTGAAGAACTCCAGCATAAATTCAGCTCGTGTGATTGCAATTCATTAGGAGAACCTATACAGATTTTCATTACGACCAGTTACTTCGAAGAGGAGGAAACCTTCAGGAGATCTAAAGGATACTTCATGGAGGAGGAAATGACATTCAGAGGGAGTCTGACAAACCAACGGAGGCTACAAAGGATGTGGAAATTGACGCTCTCACTGAGAGGGAGTCACAGCATCATTAAGATTGTTGTAGTATATATTTCTCTGAGACGGAGAAATATGAGGTGAAAGCCCTTGTAGTGTATATTTCTCTGAGACTGAGAAATATGAGGTGAAAGCCCTTGTACAGATCACATCTCTGAGACTGAGTTGTGTTTTCCACAATTCAGTGTAGCCATTGTGGACGTCATGTTGAGAGAATCCATGACCAGATATTTGAAAATACCTCCCTAGCTAAGAGGGAGTGTTAGTGTTTTTGTAGCTGCGGGAGGTATTTCCCAGAGAATGAAGTTTCAAGGCAAGTCGGCCTATCAATTATAAAACAAATTTTATATTTCCTAGGTCAACTCAAGAGGAGAGCTCGCCTAGTCTTTTGTATATAATGGAGAAAGAGTCTCCACATTATCCAAGTCATTCATTCCATTCTCAATTCGATTTCCTTTAGAAGCAGATTCGCATTCAAGAGGAGCATATTCACTTCAAGAAGAAGAGTTGATATTCTTTGTAACTAAGGAATTCGCACTATCTTCAAGTGTCGGTCTATTGTATGATATTTGACCTTTCTAGGGTCTGATTCTGAGTGCTACTTCTGCACTATTATTTCTGATTTATAAGAGAATAATTTGCTGCTGGGTTTTTCCCTTGTGTAGAAGGGTTTTCCCAGGATAAATTGTTGTGTTGTCTGCTCTATGTTGTGTTTTTTCTGCTTCTTATGCATATCTGATCTAAAAATTAACATGACCAACTGACTTAGCTGATACTGATCTATCGGTAACTCCAGAATCTGTGGAAGCAACAAAGAGACTTGTGAAGTGCCATGAAGGAGATTGGAAACATATAGCCGCAGTTGTCGAATCTCAGCCTTGAGGGCTGCCTTATCTTCTCCATCCTTGAGCACTCATTCCTTTAGATTATCTACTACAACCTCGAAAAGATTCAAATCAGTATGCCAAGTGCTTCTACCGAGATTGGCCTTGATAACCTTGAATGTCATGCCCCCGGACCAATAACATTAAAATAAGCGATATGGGAAAACAAGTAAATAAAATAAATATTTAAAATACAGATATAAGTCATTACTACTTAATATTATTCTACTGACCATCAATCATATTACAATTATAATTATCAAAAAGATAATATTATAATTGTAATTATAAAATATGAATAAGATAGCAATTTAAATATCCTAACTAAATATTAAAAAATATATATATTAAAACATTGTTATTTACATCTTATTAAATAAATAATATTATATGATATAATGGAGTTGTGTCATATCAAGCATCGACTAATATCTAAAGGTCAACATATATTTTATTCGTCACAGTCTATAAGGCAATCGTGAAGGATGGGTATTGGGAGTATCCAAGAGATCAATATCTAGGTTGGCAAAACTATACGCGGCATATCGAATATTGGCGCTACCCTTTGCTTGAGGAACAACGGATTTATATTATTTCAAAGTCTAATACCATTGACTGAGATACTATCGGGCTCTCCTTTGACCACCGCACTTTGTATGAAGCGAAGACGTGGGAAATATGATAGCCGCCGCCATTTCATATGATATCGGCTGTGATATGTTAGAAAATAAATATTGTCAGGCTACCTCTTGAATCATTGTCTATAGGAATAATACCGTCGCTCTCACACGAGGGTAATGATATATTAAGAATCCAAGTGCCGCCATATATTGTTGAGTTCTATATTTGTTTCACCCTCAAACAATAATATATTAATTCCCTATTTTGATCTGTCACTCTAGTTACTCTCATAGCATGTATATCTTCCACGCCACTTGTTATCAAGCTCCAAGACTTATACACGCCAGATTATCATTGAAGGTGTGATAGCCTAATCCGATTCATCTGCTAGCACCAATATATTTTATTGGCTCATCGAACCCTTGGTTGAAAATCAGTACTCACCATACTCTGACACCTTCACGAGAATGTTTAAGTAAACAGAGGCAATTATTATTATTTAAGATTGGACGATATTCTTCATTGTGAAGTGCCGCTATGGTTAAGGCAGCAATACATAAAAGATGCTAATTAAATGGCAACATTGGTAGTGAAAAGGTGCAGCAATAATCTCTAGAAAACATCGAATGGATGGCCATCAGTTATGGTCAGGAATTAAAATAAGTCTTAAGGAACAATTAGTGCATGATTAAACAAAGAGACGCATCCCTTGACAAAAAGCTAAGAGGCTATGTCTTTTGGCCTAACATGGCTATAAAAAAATGAGCAAAGTTTATGGCCAAGGAGGGAAGTGAATACATTCTAAGTTGCAGATCAGAATGATCCTAAGAGGGCCAATTGATCATCTATTCAGGCTGCATGATATGTGATACTCACATGCTTTGAAGCCTAAGTTAGACACAGCAACTAAGGAGAGACATCAGTTTGATGTATACAATCATAGAGAGAAATCAAAAGCAACATCTACATTAGATGTCCATTTAGCATTCTAAAAATACTATAAAGTGCAAACTATATATGTAAATCAGAATTTATAGTTCATTCCTACCAGCATATTATTAATATACAAAGTCTAGTAAAGTCTACCATTTGAAATATTGGTCCTAGGCCTTTGGAATATTTTGATTTAGAAGACTTAAGGCAAAAATTAAAATAATTCTATAAGGGGACAGTACATTGAAGTCATCAATCTCAACCTCATAAACGATCTTGTCCTCCGGAGGTGTAGTAGTTTCAAGGATAATCTCGCCATCAGAACTCTTCTTCATGTGAACTTGCTTGTTAAGTTTCTTTACTAGTGTGTCTCGGTAGATGCTATCAAGTTTTGCAAAGTTCAACTGATAAGAAGGCTTCCTCCTCTTCCTGCCTAGGATATTCTCAAGCCAAGATGAGGAGTCTTTGCTAACTTCTCCGGGAGGCTCGGTTCCGATTCCATCAACTCCTGATGAATCAATAGATGTTGAGATGTTGCGAATTGGTGAATCAATTTTTGAATTTATATGAATGGGAGAAAGCTTCGATGATGGCAGAGAAACAAGAGATGAAGGCTCTACTTCAACTGATTCTACTGGAACTTCTGATGCAACTGTTGGTTGTTCCTGCTGAATCCAAACAGGAGACTCCTCACCTTTTTCTTTGAACTATTCGACATTTTGCTAATCTTTGTAACTTCTAGAGGAATGCTCATAGCTTTCACTCTTGATTTTAGTTTAGAAGAAAAAGAAGGTAGAGATGACTGGACTACTGGCAATTCTGCAACCGGAATACCTACCTTCCACGTCTTTTTACTGTTCAAGAATATCCTACTGTTCTTCACAATTCGGCTTGTTCTTTCCTCAATTGAGGTGTTCTCTTTGGCGGACCAATTAATTTGTGGAAGTGGCCGCTAATCATCATCTAATAGACCTTCCACATCCTCTGATAGGAAATCAGCCATCTGTTCAAGTGTCATGTCCCCGATTTGGAGGCAGGGTAATTTAATTAAATTAATTAATTAAGTTGTCCAAATATTGATATTTCATAAGGATGGCTAATTGATTATTTTAATTAAATTAAAGTGGAGTATTAAATTAATTATTTAATAAAGTTATTTTAATAAAATAATATCTCAAAGGTAACTTTATTATAATTAATTTAATAAAGTGACTATAATAAAATGATATATTAAAAAGTCGCTTAAATAATAAAATATTCTAGAAGCTTCTTGGAGATGGGTTAGAAAAAGTATATAAGAAGCTCATTGCTAGTCATTCAAGCACACTTGGATTTTATTACTTCTTACATACCTACGTGGTAGAAAAAGAGCTTGAATGCTTTCATTGCCTGAGAGTTTGAAGACTCTAAGGTACCAATTTCGGTTGTGAAATATCAACCCTAGTTGGATAATGGAGGGAGATACTTCAATCTTTCTCATTCAGTTAATAACCATTGGAGAACATTTTTGGAGAAGTTTGGTGAATTATTTGAGGTCTGTAATTTTGTTTCAACCTGCAGACCAGCCATGGGAGGAATTGCATTTTCATTCATTGCTCTTCACTAAGGGGGCAGAATTTTGTGGGTATTGGAGGGATCACTTTCTCTTGTGAAAACAATCATTTCTACAATAATTTTGGAGGCCAATACTGCTGCATTTATTTATACGAAGGGTTGTCAGGCAAGAACAGGGGCAGCAATAGTTGGAGGGCATTTCTTCATTGAAGAGGCACTACATCATCAACATATGATCCCAGGTTTTTTATATGCATTTCTTATTTCATATTTTAGCATCATTTCATTGTAATAATGCTGTTATAACAGCAACCACAGTTGCACATTCATGTCATTGTAAGCCAAGAGTCTTGGCAAATCATTCACAATCAACTTGCATTTAGTTCATGCACCATTTAATAAGAGTAGGAGTTGCGTAATTATCATAGCAATACATTATTGTAATCAGCTGGGAAGTTATTTTGCAATAGAAGTTTCTTTGGAGGTTGCATGCCAAATGTATGACGAAATGTCACTTGGCTGTAGCTGCTCATTTGCATCAAGTTGTGTCATTTAATTGCATTAGAAAAACACAAAAACATATTGCATATCATTGTTATTTTATTATTAGTCAATTTGCATCATTGGAGAACCTCTTGAAACATCATTAGCATCAAGCAACATCAAAACAAAGCAATCAGAAATTTATAACAGCAAGTTCAGACTTTGCAAGACAAGTGTTTGACGAAATGTCCAAGGCATGAAAAGGTGAAAACAAAGTCAGATTTTTTCAGGGACATTACATGAAGGGTAAATCTATTGTAATTGCGCTTGCGCACTTCGAACTCATCCACACAATTAGCCCAAAAATCTTCAACTATAGGCACATGTGCATGATTCTGACAAACACATGATGCAAAGACACCATGAGGATCATACGAACGTCTCTCATTGAAAAACTTGAGGCCAAACTTTGACATTTCATCACCCATCAATTTGGCATCAGCTGCTGATCTACATCTGTAGATGCCCATCCCAACCAAGAAACTAAATGCATTCTTGCGCCTGTTACACAAAAATGAGTGAACTTTGTATACTTTCCTTAAAAATTCGATGAACACTACCTCATCCGTTGGATATCTTGGTAGCATGACTAGATCACCTAAGAAGCCATATACCCTGATGTAAGAGAACGTGGGGAACTGGATAAACCAATCAGCCCACTCCGCCATTGCCAATCTGGCATCCATTGAAATTCGTGCATGCAACTCATTATCTAAATCTCGCACAATATGCATCAAGAATACATCATTCACCTACCTGTAATGCCGCTTAGATTCTGAAAACTCTAACTGCAGGTAATGATCATACACATGCTAAATACCCAAAGTTCCAATGATATTTAAACCTCTAAACTTGTCTCAAAAGGCCATTAGATATACAAGGTAAGATATAATGTGGAACTCATGGACCTTGGATAACTCTGTTATCTGACGGTGGAGATTGTCACTGATCAAAGCTAGCTAGTCATAGTGTTTTATTCTGTCAATAATCTAACCTACAAATACATGAATAGGTAATAACTTCTAACCTTGAGCAGACAACAAAGGTTGCTATATTTCTAGCACTAGGCATTGGATCTGCTCTTGGACCACATTTCCTATTTGCAAACTACTTTATACCCCCTTTCACTCATTGTTAGTAGCTAAGATTTTTACCCAAGCTGCGTCTAACTATAGTAAGTGCCTAAAAGTTTCAAAGTAATTAATACCCTACAATACAGGCTATGATATCAATATCGAACCCCTACTCCATTCTCTATGTTGTCACTAAGTGTTAAGGCCTCAAAAAAGGGCAACAACTAGCCTTAATGAGTTCCCACAATTTCTTTAATCCCCTCAACCATCTACTCAGCTCCATATCACCAATATTGTCTACTACGATGAGTATATTGAAGTGGAAGTTTAGTCAAATATGCTGCGACTACTATTGACCCACGAACTCTTCCAAATGCATTATCCCATGCCTTCTCTATTATTTAGTTGTCTAACTTCCATGAAAAGTGCAACTAGGAGCTACTTTTGGTGCTACACCCTTTTTTGGGCACCATAACCACCTTGACTCTCTCTTGTATTAAAAACAATTTCTATGTATACATTTTCTAAACCTCACAACTAGTAGGAGCCCAAAATAAGATACCAAGAGAATTCTTCAATATGGAATACCTATTTACCTTATTAATCTTGTTGAAAAATCTCCACAATCACCATTAAGCACACTCATGAATCCTATGTGAATTCACTCAACATTGGTTGGGAAGAAATCCTTCTTTGAAACCAATTTTCACTCAAGGTTTTCATCCTAAGGTTTCAACTTGAATAAAAATTCCCAATCTCACAATAGAAGATGAAATTGTCAAAAGATCCAATTTCTTCTTTGCAACCCCTTTTATACCACCTTTATTGAAAATTTGAAAAATTATACTTTATTTTCCCATAAAGTGACTTTATAATTTCAATTTTCTTTTTGGACCCCAAAATAAGTCACTTTAATATGAAATGTTCAACTTTAATAAAATAATTAATTAAATGTAAGTTGCCTATAAAAAAAATGACTTATGGAGATGGCGTTCTGTTGTACCCAAAATTAATTTTTTGGCATTTTGTATAAATTGAGCTAAATCTTGTTAAAATGCCATGTCAAGTCAGTTTCAGGTCAAACCAATCATAGAATCTTGGTGGGTTTTTGTCAAAGAACACACGTGCAAAATTCTGAAAATTTGAAAATTAGGGTTTTTCGCCCCTATTTTCAGGGAAACCCCCGAAAATAGGACCTTCCCAGAAATGATCGAAAATGATTTTGATAGGATTAAAAGACTTCACGATCACATTGGTCAAGTCAGAATCATCAAAAGACATGTTTTACTCTGGTGGGTCTATTTCTATTTTTCAGGAACAAAGTTAGAACCTCTGCAGCCATTAATGGCAGATTGGCCAGTACCAGGTGCTGAAAGCTAAGCTTCAAAAGCTTCAACAACGCAACCATGGCGGAAAAGGTCAAAAATGATGCTGTTTGATGAAGGAGATTCTTGAAAGTGAAAAAGGTCAAAATTTGACTAACTCTGGAAACGTTACGAAGGAGAGAACTCAAAATGCTGAAAAGAGCCTTTTTCAAGCAGGGGCGCCCATGATCTTTGAGGGTCAAATGCAGTTAGTAAGATCATCCAAAGCAATCATTCTCGACGTTTGATTGCTGACTCAACAGTGAAACAAACATCCAGATCATCCAATGAATAGATCACTAGCAACTGCTGACGAAGCAAAAAGAGGCAGTTGAGGAAATATCAGGAAACCACAGTTAACGGCGAAGTTCTAAGAAAAAAGAGCCTTTTCAAAAGAAAGGCGCCCTTTTCTTTTGGACTTCCAGATGCTGACAAATGACAAAAGGCTTCCCAGGATAACCTTCTCAGCCCAAGTAGATCTCGGAAACGCAACTGCAAGCACCAACACCTAATAGGGCAGTCAACGGATAATCTGGATCAAAGTAGGCAACTTTTCAGATGGAAATAATCAAGCCAAAAGACAAAAGCGCCCTTTTCAAGGAGGGGCGCCCTTGAATAAAGGGACCCTAAAATAAGATCCAGGTTTTCTGAAGTCAGTCATTCGTGGCAGAACAGAGCTGGGTACCTGATGAAGCATCAAGCGAAATCATCTGACTCTCTAATCAACGAGAAATCCAGATCAAAGCACATGAGGTCATTTCAAAAGGCTGAAGAACGAAGTTTGAAAATTCACCAAGGCATTAGCAAAAGAGCCTTTTCTTGGAAAAGGCGCCCATTCTTTTGAAGCCCTAAACTCAGCTTTTCATCATCATGTCTCCCAGGCACTTCTTTCCAGTTTGGATCCAGCTCCGCAGTGAATGTGTTCACAACATCTCAAGATCAACAGATAACGCTAGATTCAAGATCAAACAGAGGACTTTCAAGAGAGAAAATATTTAAAAGTTTGCAAGAAACCAAAAGGGACGCCTAAAGAAGTCAAGGGTCAATTTGTTGACTAAGTCAAGAGCTTTTTGAGTTAAAGTTGGCTAAAACACTCCGCGATTGGTGGAAATCACCTTTTCAACTTTAGATCAAGCCAAAATCACCTTTTGAGCTTGAGTTAGGTCCCCAAATTTGTGGATCTGAAGCTTAAACATATATATTCAAGGTGAAGGCGTCCCATTTCATTATTTCATTGCAGGTTAAGAGATCAAGATCAGCCACAAGCTCTCAAGAACGCCATTAGAGATCTGAACAAGGTTTTCATCCGTTCTTCAATTTTTCTTGCAGATCTGAAACAGAAAAGGATTGCTATTTTGAGGATTGGATCCAGAGATAAATTTTTTCAGGGAATCAGATAAAACTTCCAATCCACCTTCTGTCTATTTCCTCTCTTCTGGTCTTAGGTTTTCTTGCATTTAACAGAAAAAACAGCAAGCTACATCAGATCAAATCAACTGGGTAGATTCAGCATTATTTTTCAGAGAAACCCATCTCGACAAATTTTCCAAAATCAGCAAACTTGCTGCCCCTATTTTTGGGGGTTTTTTCGAAAAAGTTTCAGAATCCAAATTCTGAGGAACTGGGTTTGTTCAACATTGAAGCACGAACAAAACCCATGTGCCAGATTTTTCCGGAAAAATACTTCTCGGCGAGGCGCTATTTTCAAGGGTTTCCGAAAATCATCTGAACAAGGTCAAGATTACAGTCAATCTTTAAGTTTTTCAAGATGCAGTACTCCCAGGTACAATACGAGACCAAGACGGTCTTACTCCATGATGACTTGAAAACAGTTGACACAAATTTACACCAAGTAAATCCAGTGGTTGATTTGGAGCAGCTAGAAGGCATGAATCAAATCACATTGCAGAATATTGAAGAATCCGGGTTGCTGCAGGCCGCATCAATTCCCATCACACTACAGAGCGTAGAACTTGTAATCGCTTGTATCAAGCATTACAATCCTACCACCAGAGAAATCAGAGCAACAAATGGAAGAATTGTTTGCAGTCTAAAGCCTCAGGATATCGAACGGTGTTTTGATATTCCATCATGTCCTAACAGCAAAGTCATATCAGTGACGGAATGTGAGAGGGCATTTGAGACAGCTAAGGACAAATGTAAAAAGGTTATGGCTGAAAAATGGCTAAAAGTGACAAAGGCAAGCTTGCCTAAGCCGTTGGGACGAGGAGAATGTAAAGATGAGTAAGCAGTGTTAATCACTCTACTCAATAGAAACACTAGAGAAGAAGATGGTCGTCAATTCCAGCCATGGATGTACTATATCATTGCTAAAATCATTGGCAAGAGGGAATATTATGACTGGGCCACTTTGATTAGTGACACACTCCACTGACAAATCACTAGGTATCTGGAAGCTCATAGGTTCCACATGTGCTCTTACCTGGTATACTTGATAGCCTTCCAAGGTGAATTCAGGTTATTGAACAATGTGGGAACCTTAGGTGTGTAGAAGGTTCACGAACATTTCGCACGTCTTGAGTTTACTCAAGCGGAGCGACACTTCAAGAGAACGAGTGATAACTTCATTATGCACACAGTACGTGAGCTTAACCATGAGATGCACGTGCGTATTTCACAGACAGCCAGAGAGGCAATGGCGGATTGGGCGGATTGGTTCATTCAATTCCCTACGTTCTCCTACATACGCGTGTATGGCTACATTGGCCACCCCGCCATGCTACCAAGATACCCTTCAGATAGGGTAGTCTTCATGGAATTCCTGAGACAGTTGTCCGAGGTTCATGCCTACTTGCGCTTGAAGAGGAAGACAGCTGTTAACTTTCCTGTTGAGATGGGACTATATAGATGTGGATTCGCGGCAGATGCTAAGATGATGAGTCAGGAAACAGCGAGGTTTAACCTCAAGTATCTCATTGATAGAAGATCCTATGATCCCAGAGGACTCTATGCAGCACACCTCGAGCAACACTCGTCACATAAGTCTTCTATGGAAGATTATTGGGTAAATTGCAAAGACGAGTATGAAGTGCAAAGAAGGAACTATAGCAGGTTCAGACTCTCACAAATTGCTAATTTTATGTCAGCAGACATCGAGGGCCTGTCCGATGATGAAGGGGAAGTCACTCTCCCCTCATTCTTCGCAGATTCAGTTGACTCCCAACCGCTCCCAAGAGTGGATTGGTATGCCAA
Source organism: Sequoia sempervirens (assembly GCA_007258455.2). NCBI lineage: Eukaryota > Viridiplantae > Streptophyta > Pinopsida > Cupressales > Cupressaceae > Sequoia > Sequoia sempervirens. The sequence continues at coordinate 94,076 of VDFB02198676.1, read as the reverse complement.
AGAAGACACGTCTATAGAAGAAAGAACGAGTAGAGTGGTTAGAAATAGCCAACTCTATCTCGATAGCAAGAAATCAAGGAAGGTGATACCTCACAGAGCAGAGCCGCCACAGGTTCAGTCTACACCACCTTCCAGTTCAAAAAGGAAGCCTAGACAGAAGCAATGGTGCAATCCTCCCCGAGGGATGAGGATGTCAAAGCCTAGAACACAGAGGACACCAGTGGAGAAAGCCACACATAGTCCTGAAATAATCACGGGTATTGCTGCCCCAGAACAAAGAGTAGAAACTGCTACCCCTGATTCAGCAGAAGTTATCACGGAGGAACCAGCAGCAGTAGTTGTTGAAGAACCAGTGGCTGAGCCAATGGCAGAAGCAACAATAGTAGAAGAAGCAGCAAAAACGGTGCCTGTTATGGAAGCAGAGCCGCCAATATCACCAGTACCACAGCGGTCACAAGTCCTCATCGACTTGGATTCGCCACCGAGAGACATTGCTCCAGCACAGTCTCACACTTCTAGCATACAAGGGCCTCACGTCCCTCCTAGCGAAGTTCGTCGAGATTCTATTTGGCTTGAAGGCTTCCTAGGAAGAAAGAGGGAAAAACCCTCCTATGAACTTGACTTTACCGAATTCGATCACGTCCCACAAGACACGTCGGCGAAAAGGTTGAAGAATCAAGTTCACATAGAAAGGAATGCAGAGTGTGAGATCATCATAGAGACTGCCGCTCCACCAGTAGAGAAAAGCATACACGAGGTCCAAGTAGGGAGACTACACTTTGTCTCAACTTAACCTCGGGAAGACTACACGACAGGTGGAGGCATCTTCTTGGAATAGCCTCGGTGAGCACAAGAAAGAATGGCTAAGATGGTAAGCAGTGCTGCCTTAAAGGCTGAAAATCAGAAACTCGAGGTCTTACATTACCAGCTTGATACATGGCACCAAGCGTCACCCCTACCGCAGGACTATTGATCTCCCTGAACAAAATCATACGAATTGATAACATTCCGCAAACACTTGAGAGATCAAGTGGAAGAGTTTGTTCTCAAGGGTAGATGTATACTGGCAAATCTATACCATTACGGGATAGAGCACATGGACTTCGTGCAGAGATCCAACAGTCAGAACAAAGGTTGCAGAAAAGAGGCTTGAAGACCAGCACAATTGCAGTTGCAATTGGCATATCAATGTCATTATACTCTGAGGAAAACAAGCAACATCTTTGCTTGGAAGGAACAATTTAGTACAAGGTGAAAGCCTGACGCCATCATTGAGTTGATTGATTACGGCGGGTGGTTGCCACTATTATCAACTTCGCAAGAATGTTGGTGATATCTTTCCCTTGCATGGAATATCAGCGTGAGGGAGGAGAATACGTCGAGATGGTTACTGTACAGAACCAGTTCAGGGATGTCATCCGCAGTACCTTTCTTGATGATCCAGATGGTTGCAAGCTGGCTAAGGTAGCAGCTTTATCAACCAAGTTTGAAGAGGCAGCATCTCAGTGTATTGACTTCGGAAATCAGCTCACAACGGGTGAGATCATGCTATGACGCCACGTCATCATCCTACAGAGCATTAACTCCCCAGAAGCTGATGAAGTCAATCAATGGATAGAGACACTGCTGATTAATGGCGAATTATAAATGCACCCAAAAAAGGACGCCATACACCCTCCAAGTGGCATTTATGAGACTTGAGTTTGACTTGATGCTTCTTTCCAAGTCAACTCAAGATGGTATTAAATGTAGTTGGAGTTAACTTGATGCTTCTTTCCAAGTTTAACTCCACTTTCCTTAAATCATGCATTGTCAGTTCCCACTGATTAAGGATGTCTATTTGACTTCCATGATTTGTGGATCTTAGATCTCCACTAAATGTGGATGTCTATTTTGGAGGGATACTTTCATTAAAGTTTACCTTTAGTTTACTTTCAGTCAACTGAAGTAGTTTCCAGTTGACTCTTTGTTGACTTTTAGTTAACTGAAGTAGTTTTCCAGTTAACTGCTTGTTCCCCCTTTTTAGGAATAAATCTTGCTAATTGATTGGCAAGAACTCATTGTTAACTCAAGGAGATTTTGGGGTTGCCCACTCCTTTGAGTTCTATAAATAAGAGCCTTGGGCTCATTATTTGTTTAACTTTTACTTGCTATGCAAAATTGCTGCGCCATTGTTGCCAACAGCTTTGAAAGCGGATACTTGTTCACTCTTGGATGAGAGTTTGTTGGTCGATTGTAATTGTGCATGATTTCGTGCCTTTGCTTTCCCAACCTTTGTAATTCGTTGATGAAGCTTTGAAGGAGAATATCAGAAGGCGCTTGCATTTTGGTCAATCTTTTTGAGTTGTGTCCACGTCTTGTGTTTAATAGCTCGTTGTTTCATTTCCCTCCTCGGATAGGAGTCCCTCCTCCTTGGACATTTGTTATTGACAAGTTATCGTTTGTTGTTGTTTAATGTGTTGTCTTCCAAGCTATACTTCGGATAGGAGTCCCTCCTCCTTAGCAAGCTCGTTGGCCAAGGCATCGTAAAATTGTTGTTTCTTGTGAACTATTTCCTAGCCCATACCTGGATAGGAGTCCCTCCTCCTTGGCAGGTCTCAGATCTAGTTTACCGTATAGAGTGTTTGCTTGTACCAACCTTATCTTGGTGTATACCCGAGAGTTCAGAGCCTCGGTCATATTCTCGGGAGACGGCGAATTCAGGTGATCCAACCAAACCATTCCCGCTCCTTTACCCTCATGCTCTGTTTACCTTGAAGGTATTGGATAGATAAAAGCTAGATTAGTCGTAGTTGAGATTGCAGAAACCAGAGAAAAAGCTTAGCTACGGCGCATTGTGTTTGTGCACCTTGGCCCCGCTGAAGCATAAAAAGATAGGAACTTTAGTTTACATTTCCCTTCCCTACGCATTGCTCCCAGCAGAGAGGGACTTCTCCTCTTTAAATAACGAAGAAGTGTTGCAAAACATTTGAAATAGCTGAACGTTTACAATCAGCACTCCAGAGGTGCTAATTTAAATGCCAACACGTTCGGAGGAGGAAGTAGTAGAGGATTTCGTGGTGGTGGCTATGGCCGAGGGTTTTGATGGAGGAATGGAGACCGTCAAGCTGGGAAAAGATTCTCAGAGTGGCGCCCTCCTTGGGCTTGGGAGGCTCCACAGAAAGCGTTGAAAAGTGCAATTTGAGGAGTAAGGAATCAAAGGACTGTGCAGAGGGAGGGAGTAAATAATAGATGGGGTTACTCTAAGATGGTAGGGACATAAGGATGGGTTTAAACGGCTCGAAAAGAAGGAATGGAGGCCAAAAGATTTGTTCCAGAAAACAGAGAGACCTACAGAGAAACCAGCGATGGTGGGTAATAGGGTTGTTTCAGTTCGCATCAAAGCTGATGGATGGAAGGAGTCTGTTAATCTATTTAAGGAGAGGGCTTTCTTCATGAAATGGGGAGGAGGTGGGCTAGCGTATCCACGAATCAGGTAGTGGTGCGACGAAAACTAGGGTAAGCACTTCTTGTTGAAAACCATACCTAATGGTTTCTTTTTGGTAATTACTAGTAGTCCCAGGGAGAAGCAATGGGTAATGTATAATGGGCCCTTCCTTATGAGTGGTATTGGGTTTTTTATAAAAGACTGGTCTCCAAATTTTAACCCCAAGCAAGCTTCAATAGAAGAGATTCCAATTTGGGTTAGGCTATACAATCTACCACATGAATACTAGAAGGAGGATACCCTCAAAATAATTGGAAATAAGATTGGGAAGTTTATTAAAGCAGATGAAGCCATCGATAAGAAGGATTTCACAATCTATGTCAGAATTTGTATCTTGTGCAAACCACATCCCCCCCTTCCACAAGCGGTTGAAATATGGACTGGTGAAGGTTTTTGGTGGCAAGAGATTGAAGTGGAAGAGGCAATAGAAATATGTAGCAAGTGTAAAGATTGGGGTCACAATTCGAAGGAGTGTTTGATAGATCAAAAAGGGAAAGGGTTAGAGGAAATTTTTTTGGAAAACAAATTAGCAGCAATGACTGAGAACCCACATGAGATCTCGGGAGGGGTTGGTTTGGTCAACGGTGGAGAGAGTCAACAGGGGACGGTCATTGAAGATCCAGATCAGCCAAGGGACAAAGATGAATCAATATTGCTGGGGGAAAAAGGTCTGGGAGCTCAAGAAGACGCGATAAAGAGCTTTGAAGGTGTAAAGGCTGATGGTAATCAAGTTTTTGAAACGTCTGTTAAGAGGAATAAGGTGTTCTCAAAAGATCAAGGGCTCATTAATCTTGAAGCAGACTTAGTATTGGCTAAGGGGAAGAGCTCGAAGTGCCTTCCTAATAGGATAAATCATCTAGAAGGGTGCAACATCGTAGTCTCTCCAAAAGTTTGCAATCCTACCGGATTAGGTGCTAATCTAGAATCCAATGACGACAGTCACCTTGAAGATAAAGAAAGGGATAACACAGCTGTTCAGATTGAAGAGGATGAACATGTCTTTAAGGATATTCATGTCACTGGTAAGAGAAGATGTGGATCGGATAGAGGATGAAAGGTCAGTTGAAGAGGATCATGGTGAGCAAGACTTTGAAGAGGATTTTTTGGGGGTTGTAGATGATGAAGCAATTCTAGAAAAAAGGACAATTGCTCAGACCAAGTCAAAATCCAAGAAGGTCAATACAAGGTGTAGGAAAACTTGAGGGAGAAAGTCAAACCAAGAGCTACTAGAGAGGACTGGAAATAAGAAAAATCAAAGCAAGTTGAAAACTGGGCGAGACTTGTTCTCCCCCGGGAAGCAATGAAACTCCTTTCGTGGAATGTCAGGGGCTGCAATGCCCCTGACAAAAGACGGCTGATCAAGCGTTGTTTTGATTAGACGAAGCCGGATGTTGTTTGCATTCAAGAAATTAAACTCAAACAGGAAGAGGCGGGGAAGATGTTAGGTGTCAGGAAATATTGGTCAGGTATTTTTGTTAGTTTTGATGGTGCATTTGGAGGGTTGGGGATTTTATGGAACCCAAGATCAATCAAAATGGAGTATGTTTCCCACTCCAAGCATTGGCAGATAGTCAAAGTCAACATTTTTCAAATGGTGACAAATTTTGTCCTGATAAATGTATATGGTCCTATCAATACAGGGGAGAAAAAGGAAGATTGGAACTCAATTTCGGAAATACTTGGATCCCTGGACAAAGATGTAGTGCTTCTTGGGGGGGACTTTAATGCGACTTTGGAACTAGCAGATAAGAAAGGAGGTAGAGGAGTCTTGGGTAGTGTCCAGATGGACTTCCAGAATTTTGTTAATGGAAATGGATTGAGAGAAGTAAAGGCGTGAAATGGTGTGTTCACTTGGACAAATAGAAGGCAAGGCTTCTCCAATATTGCTAAGAAGCTTGATAGGTTTTTCCTTGTAGGGGAGTGGGATTCTCTTCCGTTGACCTTTGAAGCTTCAATTCAGCCCTTTTCGGGATTGGATCACTTTCCTTTGGCATTGATGCTTCAGAAGATTTGATTCCTCTTCGGTGTCCTTTTAAGCTAGAGAAGATGTGGTTTCAAGAGGAAGGTTTTTTCGAGATGGTTGTGGGCTGGTGGCAAAACTCTCCAACTTGCAGAGGTAACAAAAGCTTCCAACTGTTCAAGAAAATTCAGTATATTAAGGATATTTTTGTTGAAAAAAGGAATTTTAGAAGGTTAGCTTGAGGCTCTTAACACCAAGGTGATTGTTGAGGGTATGGATCAAGTTGACTTTCTTACGGAAAAGGACCTTAAGTTAAAATATAATGAGATTTTAGCGTGGGAGGAATCCTATTGGCATCAAAAATCTAGAGAAAATTGGCTGAAGGAAGGTGATCGCAACACAAAGTTTTTTCATAGCTCTGTTAAAGTGAGAAGGTCTATCAATAGGATTACCTCTATCAAATCTGGTAATGGACAGCAAACAAGTAATGCAGAAGAAATCAATAATGAGGCAATTATGTTCTTTTCTTCCCTTTGGTCCAAGGAGGGTTCAAATGTGGCTGAAGGTTTTGAGGAGGTGGTTAGTGTTATTCCAAAGCTTATCACTAATTTGGGCAATGAGATGCTAATGGCCCCAATCCAACTTAAAGAAGTCAAAGAGACGATTTTCTCTTTAGATGGTGACAAATCGCCAGGGCCGGATGGGTTTCAGGCCTTCTTTTTTCAAAAATTTTGGGAGGTGGTGAAGTTTGATCTATGGGAAATGGTTGAAGAGTCGAGGCATAATGGCTTTGTCCTTAGAGACTTTAACAATACTTTAGTGGCCCTCATTCCCAAAAAGGAGAATGCTGAATCTTTTGAAGATTTTCGTCCTATATCCCTTTGCAATGTTATCTACAAAGTTATCTCAAAGGTGGCAGCTAGCAGGTTAAAGAAAATTTTGGGGAAGCTGATTTCTAAAGAGCAGAGTGGATTTTCGCCAAACAGGTCAATTGTGGAGGGCATCATTATAGCTCACGAAGCGATCCATTCTATCAAAGTTGGTAAGCAGAGGAGAATGCTTGTTAAGTTGGATATAAGAAAAGCATATGACAGAGTGGACCAAATGTTTCTCTTCAAAGTTCTAGAAAAGTTTGGTTTTAGTGTTCATTGGATTTCCTAGATTAAAGGAATGACTTCTGAGTACCGCGCATCTATTCTAGTAACTGGCAGCCCTCAAGGATTCTTTTCCACCTCCCGGAGTTTGAGGCAGGGAGACCCCATTTCTCCCTTTCTTTTTATTTTAATGGCGTAGGTGTTGGGTAGATTGATTTTGAATAGGAAAAGCCAAGGGCTTTGGAAGGGTATCAAAGTAGCTAGGGGAGTTGATCCGGTCTCCCACCTTCAATTTGCTGATGACACTTTCCTAATGGGAGAGGCTTCTTTGCGGGAGGCCCACATCATGAAGAGAGTTTTGGACAGGTATAGCTCGGTGTCAGGGCAGTTTTTTAATTGGAGAAAATCTAAGGTTTTATTTTTCAATACAGATCAGAATGTTCAAAGAGAGATTTTGAGGATTTTCAATATGAGGCTGGGCAGATTACCAGGTAAATTCCTTGGTATCCCTTTGTTTGAAGGAGTGTGCAAATCTTCCCTTTGGACAGGTCTGGTAGATGGTTGCAATAACAAGATGGAGGGCTGGAAAAGTCGATGGTTAACCCTAGCGGGAAGGATTCTCCTGCTAAAAACGGTTATATTTGCAATGCCACTTTATTCGATGATGTGTTTAAGGATTCCTTCTAAGGTGATTCGTATGATAGAGAAAAAGATGAGGCAATTTTTTTGGAATGGCAACCAAAATCAGGAGAAGATTCCTCTTTTGGTGTGGGACCAAGTATGCAAATCAAAAGATTCAAGTGGAGTAGGTTTAAGGAATTGGAAGTTTTTGAATAAAGCTATGGGGGCTAAGTTAGTGTGGTCAATGTATAAAAATCTGGAGCAGAAATGGGTAAAGATCCTTCAACCAAAATACTTGGATAGGAGTGAGCAAACAAGGATTCTTACTATTCAGGATCCTCCCAAAGGCTCTTCTCTTTGGAATTTTATTGTTAGCTGTCGACAGGTGATCACAGACCATATCTCATAGCAGCTAGGAAATGGGTGCAAAGCTAACTTTTGGATAGTCTTGGGATAGCAAAGAAATACTGTCAAATTTGGAGAATATCAATAGAATCAAGGAGGTTTCGGAACAAAGGTGGAGAACTAAAGTCAATGATTTTGTCTATTTCTCAGGTGAAGGTTTAGGGGGTGAATGGAAGTGAAAGGATCCGGGTGAACTGGGATTGGAAGCCAATGATACTCAAACACTTAGAAACATTTTTACCCAAAGGCCTTTGAATCTAGTTGGCACCGAAGATGAGATAATTTGGTGTGGCTCTATTAAAGGGGAGTATTCAGTGAAAATTGGATACAAGATATTGGAGAACGAAGCTAGGCTAGAGGATTAGCCTGGTAGTCTCTGTTGGAATAAGTTTTGCTTACCGAAAGCGGGAGCTTTCTCATGGCTGGCTTTTCGAGGAAGGATCTTGACGGGGGATAGGCTGAAAAGGATTGGATTTGCTAGGCCTTTTAGGTGTGTGTTGTGTAACAAGGAGGAGGAAACTTTAGGTCACCTCCTACTAAATTGTGATTATTCTCAAGAATGTTGGAAAGCGGTGTTGAAGCGTCTCGGTTGGTATGGACCATTATCTGCAACGTTGAGGGAGTTAGCCAGAGGATGGTTTGTTCCTAAACAAAAATCAACATTTTCAAGTAGATGGAAGATCTGCCCTTCTACAATTATCTGGGAACTATGGAAAGAGCGGAATAGAAGGATTTTTCAGGAGAAGAGTGAAGATTCAAAAAGATTCTTGGCAAGGTTAGAAAGAGCTATCTCGGAATTAGTGAGTAATGCTTCAGCCCAAGTCAATTGTTCGAAAACCCCTTTCAACCAAGAGGATGCCAAGATTCAATCTTGCTGGCCACTGATTAAGTTCAGGCCTGTTAATGGGTCTTTGAGGGCTAAGCCTCCGGCAAGAAAAATAAAAGAAATTTCGTGGATTCCACCAAATACCGGGTGGATTAAAATTAATTTTGATGGTGCCTCTAAGGGCAACCCGGGGCCCTCAAGTGTGGGTATTGTTGTCAGGGATTGGAAAGGGAATATACTATTGTTAGAAGCTAGAAGTTTAATGGATTGAACCAATAATGAGGCGGAGGCGCGAGCTGCTCTTACTGCCATCAGAACAGCAGTCGAATTGAAGGTTCAAAGGTTTCATTTGGAAGGAGAGTCGCAAGTCATTATTAATGATATTGTAAAAGGGGAATTGGGAGTTTGGTATCTGAATAAGTATATCAAAAGGATCAAAGTCTTGTTGGGAAGTTTTGAAGAATTCAAGGTATCTCATGTGAAACGAGAGGCCAATGAAGTTGCGGACATAATGTCTAAAATTGGGATATCTTTAAAAAATCAAGGCAAAGAATTCCTAATAGAGGACTTTCAAAGTTTAGATGGTGCTCTTCTGGACCTCTGAAATTACCAGGAATGATTCAAAGGGGAGTTGAGCTGGGTGGGTAGTGGAGTGTTTAGCATGGATGTTAGAGCATTATGGGCTGATTCAACACCAAAGGGGGCATCCTCATTCCAGAGAGCTGCAAGAAGTTTGTCTTCAAGGCAAGACCATAATTGCAAAGTACAGAAGGTTAAATTTTGTTTTTACTGATATATTATAGTATGTAATTAAAGTTAGATCACAGCCCTTGATGTTATTGTTGAGCATAGATGAAGCAGTATATAGCTGTATGAAAGATAGTTTACAGCCTTTTTGTTATCTCCAGGTATAGATGAATCAGTAGTTAGCTGTAACAGGGGGGTTGCTGTGTGGTAACAGGGGTATAGCTTCTTAACCATGGATAATCATGGTTTTTGTATGTAATGGGTTTTAGGAGGGTCAGGAATTTAGTGATCTGAGGAGAGATGGACTGGTTATGGCCCTTTGGACTCAACAGTTTGTACTTTTTTACTATATTATTATATTATATCTTATTACCGATCAAAAAATAAAATAAAGATTTATGAAAACTTAATTTAATTACTTAATTATTCCTTTCCATTAATCCCAATTAGCCTACAATAATTAAAATAGGCTACGAGTCTTCATCAATGCTCACCCTGAGGAAGGGGACATTACAAATGATCATAAATTTTCATTGTGAGTTGAACATCTAAAACTTTTCACATGATAGATCATCTAATTGTTCTCATCAATTGGATTTCTACAAACCATTTCTATATGAATTAAAAATTAACTAAGATTTTGTATTATTGTTTATGTGATCAAAATTTTGATGTATCATATTTTAGGCAAGATAGTGATAAGCATGTTGAAGTGCCCAATTCATAATGTGTTCACAAAATTCAAGATCAAGGGATTCCCATCTTCAAGTATGGTTTAGTGACAATCTTGATTCATCCTATATCTACTAGGATATGATCACTAACATTTTGTACTTGTATGCAAGTACAGCGCATGTTCTTACCTTGTAGTTTACCATTGTGTGTTGGTAAAATAGGATGGAGGCAAATTGCATGACTTTAGCAAAGATGGAAAGTTCTTTCCACATACATGCACTATGGAAAACAATAGAACAAGTTAGGAAAATTTCATTCATGAATTATACAAACTATACATAATAGATCTGAAGTATTAATAAACAAAATGAGACCAAATAGATCCACACCAAAGTAAATTCAAAATATATGGAAATTAAGGTAAGAGATATGGAAAAGGATATAGAGATGTAGTCTAGACCACTCCCAACTCCTCTTTTGGCATAAAGGATTGAGAAAATCAATGTACACAACTTAGACCCTATGAGTAGTGTTGGGTCCAAAAACCGTTGCTCCACTGCCTAGAATGAAATCTCACTAACAAGGCCAAGGTTGTCATCATGCAAGTGAAATCAACTCATCCACAAAACATGATAGGTTAAAAATCAACTCTACAAGAGTGGGTTATCTCTCCTTCCCTTCGAGCTCAACTTAGACTCAGGAGGGTGTTCCTAGGGGTATACCTTAATAGGTATTTGAATCAAACAAAATGGACAACCAAAACAGCAACAACCAAACCCAATTGAATACTTGACCCCAAATACTATCACTAGGTCAAGGAAGACTAGTTGCATAAAATCCCTATATAGCTGATATGACTATGCACGCATGACCCATGTAAAATATATCTACTGAATGTTCACTTGAGGATGATTCCTTGGTTATATTGACGATCATGGATGCATCGGAAGGACCAATTCTAGACTACTAAATTATGTTTTGTTTTGAATGATTTGACATTGGCCACGATAGTTCCAAACTGGTGCCTATCCATTGGGCAACAGAGTCACAATCCATTAAATGGAAAACAAAGCAGAAACAAGAGGAACAGTGGGCTATATGTTCTCAAAACACCAAGATTGTGAAATCAAAATGACTAAGCATACTTATTCATCCAAAACAAAGTTGCATATATTCATGTGTAACATGAAAGAGATTATTACAATACTTGCAATAGTTTAAAAATGTTGTTACATTCATCTCATTTGTAGTTACACTCATGCCAACAAATGTGGCAAAGGAAAATCCCAAGCAGTAACTGCAAAACCCTCCAAAAGATATGCATACTACTTCGGAGACACTCGGGCACATAAATCACTTCCATTACTAAATCCCTCTCATATCCACAAATCTGCAATCCAATGAATGAACTAGACCTAGCTTCAATGGCTGCCTTGCAACTCTTTGGCACTTTTTGGCATTTGGAAACCACAACAAAACCAACCTCCTCCAAAAATGATCAAAAGTCTTGCTTTAACACCTGCAAGGCAAAACCCTAGGTTGTGGCACTATAGTAATGTCAAATCCATGAGCAAGGATCAATACCCCCTAAAATGGGCATCTCAAATCAAATGACAGGTTGGGCATTGATTTTTCATAGTTGGAGACCTATTGCATTAATGGCAACAGTTGGGAGCAAACCTTGGACATTTAACTTTGGTGCTCAAACTTATTTTGAAAAAACATTCGTTAGGTTCCAAGTTTCTGTCGAGGCCCGACTTTCAGAAAGGAACAATTTTTTGAGAGTCAAGAGGGAAAGCCAACCTAGAACCAAAACCTTGAGGTTCCAAGTTCTTGTCGAAGCCCAACTTCTAGGAAGGAATCAATGGATCGGGAGTCAGGAGCAAAAGTAGACCTAGAACCAGAAGATTGAGATTCCAGGTTCCTGTAGGGGCCTAGTTTCCAAGAAGGAATTAATAGATTGGGGAGCAAGAGTAGAAGCAGACCTAGAACTAGAACCTTAACGTTCCAAGTTCCAATCAAGGCCCAACTTCTAGGAAGGAATCAATGGCTCAGAGAGCAAGAGCAAAAGCGGACCTGGAAGGGGTTCCCATCGAGGCCCAGCTTCAAGGAAGGAATCAATGGATCGAGGAGCGGAATTTTAGAAAAAAAAAAATAAGTATAATCTTGAGTCTATTGTCTCTCTTGCCCAACTTGGACATATTTACCACACTATTTACGCTTATACAGCTAATTGGGCTGACATGTGCCAATCAGGGCTCAAAGGAGAATGAATGAAAACTTTTAATAATTTTCGGAATACAAACAATCTATGGGACCTCTGATCAATAACTAGGATTTAATATGCACAAACAGTCCCTTAGAACAAAAGCAGCCCAACTAGGCTTGTGATAGTCATTTGTTTCTTGAAGTCAGATGTAATATGCACAAACAGCCATTGAGAGAACAAGGAATTGAAATGTAAGACCTAACGGTCTATGGGAACATAACTGTTATAGCTGTCTCAACCACCCAAATGGACTATAATCGAGGGCAATGTTGCTGCATATGACATCAGCAAACCGATTCTAGTTAACCTATACCTTCTAATGACCAAATTGACCGTTCTCTGAATGGAGATTATCTTTTGAGCAAACTGTCTGTTGGGGTTCAGTGGGTAGTAACATTAGTCATCTATATGCACTGTTAATGATGCAAGCAACATTAGTCATCTATATGCACTGTTAATACCGTACTCAATCTTTACAGAGTAGTAAGTATAAGAGAAAAATATCAACGTCTACTAAAATTGTACCTACTGCTAAGGTACACCGGCTGTTCAATACAAGGCCCCGGTTCAAAGATTGCTAGTGATTGCAGCCCAACCTTGTAAGCAAGTGGGTTCGCTGAGACAAGGTCCAAAAGAGGAACTTGATGGGACTACCTCTGCCTCCAAAAGTTGTGCAGATGGCAGCTGCATGGGACCATGCTATAATTACTCAAAATACAGTTTGAAAAAAATGTTAAAGAACCGGTATATATAAAAACATTTATAACACAGGCTCTAATTTTTTCGTGATAATGAAACCAGTATGAGGGCCTAATTGGAACATGTAACAAAGTCTGATCCAGAAACTTTTAGCAAATCATGACAATGCTAACAAATCACTCACAAAGAAAAGAAAGAAGAGAAATAGTAACACACTCTAAGCAAGCATTCCAGTCGAAATCCTATTTCTTCATTATTAAAAGTTACACATAACTTGAAACACTAGTGTACTAATATGTCCACAGGCATTAGACCAAGTTTATTTTTTAAAATAATAACAGATTTAGTTGTTAGTTTACCTCCCATGGCTGACTGAGAATGAAGAATTGAAGCAAAGGGATCCAATGCCTTGGAAAATCCTGTTTGTCGACAAAAGTACCGAATGTTAGCATATTTAAAGATGTTGGGTTGGCATTGTATTATTCTTGGTATGGATCTATTCCCACCAATACCAGCGAATCCACTGTACCATGATCCGTGTGGATCGGATGCTCTCGTTTGTGGACTCAATTTGAATTTGACACGTAAGGAAAGTGTGAGAGGCATCCCGCTAGTTGTTTTCGTTAGTTTAGTGATTGTGTTATTTGAATGGAACCAAAAATGCAAATAATGGGATTTTGTACATGCAAGTAATGCAGTAATTGAGTTCTTGTGTATGCATTATATAGAATTGTAGGTAGGGTTTGTTGAATTAAAAATTAATATAGAAAAAAAGTGCACTTTTATAAAGATGTTTTGTATGGTGAGTGTGTTTTTTATTTTGTTTTAATATATAAATCACATATTATTATAAAATTAATACAATTAAAAATACTTTATTTTTAAAGTAAGTAAAATAACTTTTCATTAAATAAAATAATTTAAATTTATATATATTTTTTAATAATTTATTATAAATTTGTGTGTATTTTATATGGATTTATGTAAGATAGGTATTTTAGTTTAATAAATTATATAAAAAGAAAAAGGCGGTATATATATGTGAAAAATTCAATAAATTAGTTAATTATTCTTTTTAGGAATATGTTGAATAATAGTAAGAACATATGAATTAAAGATGTCCTCATATCTAGTATCTTGAGAATAGAATAATTATTGTTAAAGTAGAGCAACATTCTAATACTCTTCAAGTAAGATATTATTCCTCACTGCATTTCTAAATTGATATCCCACTAATATAATGGAGATGTAAACTACTAATTTCAATACATGATTTTTTGTTTAATATAAAATCAATTACACAAGTTAGTAATGTGACCAAATCTAACTATATAACAGAGACATGTGCTAAATGTCATCATCTCCATCACCCAATAATATCACATTCCTAAGTACATAATGTTGCTAAAACATGGTAAACTGCTACAAATGTTAGCTCTTCGAGAGTATGCAAATTTGTTTCTTGCTAATCCAACATTAGAATAACTTATTATGAGATTATGTGTAAGTATAGATTGACAAACAGAAATCAACAAACCACAATAATTCATCAAGTAACACCAAATGTACATGGATAAACCTTTTTAAAGAAAAAAAATTACCATCAAAAGAAAGGAACAAGTATATATTAATCTTTAATGAGCAAGAGTATATAAACAACATGCTTCTCTCCTCAAATTGACTACATTCCAATGTCTTTGAACCTACAAATAACCCCTAAAAACTCCATCCTGAGCATACAATTTATAGAGAAATATTGAGAGGAAATCATAAGTGAATTTCCCAAACCATATACAACCAAAACCATGGTATGGGAAAAACCCAATGCCCCCATGTGCTCAATTAATGTGTCCATAAATAGAAAATGTAACTCATAAGACATCTTTGACCAATAAATCTCAATGGTTCACATCTTCAAGTCTAATGCTCCATTGTGGAAATTATAACTCATATGGGGCTCATCTATTATGCTAAGATCCTCTACTCTAATTCTAGTGCCTAGAAGCGAGAAAGCACTATAAATGAATTTTAATTGATTTGTAACTACCACTAGCGTGCTTCACTTCCTTCATGAAATTCATTACAACCAACATTCAAGTCAACTAGAAGAATAATTAAATAATATTATATTCCATCCACCTAAGAAGGAATTCATGTACCCTCTCCAAGACATTTGGAGACATGACATATAGTATATAATAGGATTGAAATTAAATATCACACTTTCCTAACTCAAATATGTCATTTCACCTTAGCATGATTAATCCTCAAAATATGAGAGTCAAATAGTTAGTGTAGACACTGAAAAATGTCTCAAGCCTACAAGCAACATTTTCTCACTAATCTGCCTTCTTCCCTACATAATAAAATAATTTTAATTATTTAATTATTTCCTAATGCCATATTCTTCTATTAATTATTTAATTAATTCATTTTCTCTCTATTCCTCTTTTGATTAATTTAAATAAATCTTAATTTATTTAAATTATGTCACTAATCATCATTTTTCCCTCTATAATTAAATAAATTCTTTTTTATTTAATTATTCAATTTTCATTTCCCCTCCTTTCCTCTATAATTAAATAATTATTAATTATGCATTATTTTTTTCTCTCCATAATTAAATAAATCCTTATTTATTTAATTATTTATCATTTACATTCCTCTATAATTAAATAATTATTTCTAATTATTTAATTATTATCATTTCCCTCCATGCTTTATTAAATAATTATTTTGAATTATTTAATATTTCACATCCCACTTTCTTCTATAATTAAATAATTATTTTTAATTATTTAATTATTCATTTTCCCTCTCCTAAATTAAATAATTGTTGTCATTTAATTTATTTCATCTTAGCCAAGCACTAAATCTCAACTAATTTCTTGAGTTTTGGTCCATCCTTCCCATCCTTATCTCTTTCCCTCTCAATTAATCTCATCTATTGATTGTCATACCTCACCATCCAATCCTCACCATTAATTTAAATTCGGATTTCTATAAAAGTAAGCTTTCAATTCATTTTGAGGTTAACCACAGCCTTTGAAATTTTGTTATCATATCATTCATGTTATCTTGAGATCTTGCTATCAATTGTCAACACCAAGCTTATCAAATACATTGCATACTACAAATCTGAGAACAAACAAAGCAAAATGGAGAAGAACAATGAAGGAGAATCAACTATGGCATAGGAATTGAGTTTTATTACATTATTATTGTGATTTCTATTGCCATTTGTGCTTCATTGTTAGATTAGGGTTATTATGGCTTGAATTAGGTAGTTTTGTGGTTGCTATCATTGATTTATGTTTTTTCTCGATATTTACTCAATCTACATTTGGTGAACCCAACATGAACCAATCGAATTTTGCAAAAAATTTGGGAAAATTTTGAGTTTTAGGTGTGCAACACAATCGTTGTGCACAGTGATGTAATTGAGCCTTTAAATGCCACAATCATTGTACGACACGATGCATGCGAGGTTTGTTAAACCATATTTTTTTCCTAGTTTGATGCATCTAATTGTTACCTACAAATCTCAAAATCATTTAATCATTATTGTTTCAAATTATTTTATTGGATTTTGGTTATTTCTCTAACATTTTAACAGTCTGCTTACAACATTTGCATCATCAAATTTATAGTTTTTTGTTAGATCTTTATGGTTTTTAAGTCATAGATCTTTGTGCCACAGTCATGCTCTGGAACAGACCGCTGATTTTTGTGCCACAATCGCCATTCCCAATACTACAGTTGCCATTTTTTAAGCCACATCTATTTCATCATGTGACACATCAAAACATCGCATTTGAGCCTCTATGGACTGCATCTAACTGTCAAGCAAAAAGAGTGTATAACATTGAGTTTTTCACTTTTTTGCTTTTTGCATTCATTAGGGCAAAGCTTTTTGGTTACTGATATCTGATTTTTAGCTTGTGGCAATTGTTAGGAGAAGACCTTTTGATCTAAAACTACTAATCTAATTTCTTCTAGGGTTCCATTGTGTGTTTGTGATTTTTAAATTAGGAACATTTGGAATTGGTGCTTAAAAAGAACAAAAGTCTTCCATGTTTTGTGCACTTGCAAGCATGTGTTATTATCAAAAATTTGTTTAGCTAAAGTATCCTCTCCCCTTGGGCTATGTGTGATTCTTAGGTGATGAGAAATAGTGACACAATATAGTCTTAAGTATCCTCTCCCCTTGTGCTATTGTGTGATTCACGAGTGATGAGAAAGAGCAATACACAAGCTTTCCTTTTTATTTTTGAGTGGGGTGGACTTTCTAGTGGAGTTTCACCCTTAGGAATGACCCCAACATATATACCTCTAGTATACTATATAAAAGTACAAAAATTGAAAGGTGAACATAATCCATATGAGCCCTAGGGTGTGGGCCCTATGGTCTCAGGTGATTCCAGACGAGGGTTAGAGACTTTGGTCTTCCATCACTACTAGGGCATGGTGTTCTTTGGAGTTCTTGTGAATACGAACCATTTTTTTATATGCCCAAGACCTTTTCGGTCGTCTGCTACTATGGTGCATCGTGATAGCATCATCAGAATAAGTTACTTACCACATCTAGTGCTTGGTTGAGGTGACACGGTTCCTTGTTTGGGATTCATCATTTCAAGGTGAGGGGTGTTAAGGTAGTACATGACCTTGGCATACCCTAGTTACCCACTCCTTGAACTTGGATTTAACATCACCCAAAAGTGAAGTAAGCCCACTTTAGTAGATGACCCTATTACTACTAGCTAGGTTGTGCTTACTCATATTGTTTGTGAACTAGGGCCTAATGAGTTTTGTGGAAGAAAAATTACAAAATACTTGATTACCAAGAAGTCAAAGAGTCAAAATCATCCAAATATGATTCCAAAGTGTTTGTTGTGTTTTATGATCAAATCTAGAAATTACCCAAAACAAAAAACCATTTAGAAAACATCAAATTAAGACCAAAAACCAAAACACCGCAATTGTTAACTAGAACACCACAATTGTCCAGCAATACACCTCAATCATCATTTGAAACACTGCATCTATTAGAAACCTTAGGAATTTAGAAACTCACATTTTTCTATGCACCGCAATTGACTAATACTAAGCCGCAATTGATTGGTCCTTCACTGCATCTGTGGCATTGTGCACCGTATCTATTAGTTTTAAAGTTTTTGGGGAAATCCGTATGTATCCAGCTTCCAGTTTCCTTCAAGAGAGTGACTATACACTCAAACCTAAAACTTGTTTAGTTTAGTAATTCCTTCCATT
The DNA here is from genome assembly GCA_007258455.2 of Sequoia sempervirens. Classification (NCBI taxonomy): domain Eukaryota; kingdom Viridiplantae; phylum Streptophyta; class Pinopsida; order Cupressales; family Cupressaceae; genus Sequoia; species Sequoia sempervirens. The sequence goes on along the minus strand of VDFB02198676.1, from coordinate 76,022 downwards.
GCATTTTACCATTTGCCTTAGCTTGCATCTCCTAGTTTGCATTTGTCATCTTAGCTTATCCATGACCATATTTGAGTCTTGAGATTAGCAGGATTATCAGAACATTGATCATACATACTATACTCACATATTTGGGTGTCTTGACCTTGTCACATTTCATCTATCTTATCCTTAGGTTGGGCCTAAAACTCATGTTTCTGGTTTAGGTTCACCTTTTATCCAATCATCATCATCATTTTGGTTCTATCCTCTTGAGGTATTGGCATTTAGATTTGTCACCTTGGTTTATCATAGTTTTATTAGCATCCCTTTTTAAGGTTCAAATTTTCATATCCAAACCCCAAAGCATAGTCATAGTTCCATTACCATTATGCATCACAAGCTTGGTCATAGTTGCATTACCATCTTCTATCCTTATATCCAAAAAATCTGAAAAAATATCATGGTGTCGTTACCATCTTTCATCTTCATCCCCAGTTGCATTCCTCCTAAAAGTCTCAAAATCCAAAGTTTACAAGTCTTATATATGGTTTTCACTAGGTCACAAAGGAAACGAAAAGACGTGGATTCCACAAATGACCCCAACTTTAATCCTATTAGCAGCATGAACTTTGGGTCATCCTCAAACAAACCACAAGCATCACAACCTAAAATTCTAAATCTATTTTCCAATTTTATGTTACATGAGGTTGAACAACGTCTAACCTCAAAAGAGGTTGAAAAGGCTTCTCAAGATCCTAAGATATTGTGCATCATAGAAGAGCTTGTCAAAGCAAATCTCGATAAATACTTTTTATCACTTTCTCAAAGTGGTGTCAAACTTCTTGTTGGTTTTGATACTTCCACAATTGTAGAAGGGACAACACAAACACAAACCCAAGGTCAAGGTGGGTGATCCCACAATAGTGGGTTACACTTTTTGGCCAAACTTGACATTGAACTAAACTTTTTTAACTAAAAATTCACTCTCGGGCACCTATTGTTGCTAAACCATGAGGAATTTGAAGATGATGCAAACTAGTGATTTGTGACATTTTGTTTGTAGATTCTAAATATATTTAAAAAAAAAATTGGAATCAAATTTCATTTATTTTTCCATCTCCTTCAAAAACTATTTTTTAACAATAAACACTATTTTTAAAGAGTGATGTTCACTGTATAACGTATCTTTTTTTCTATGAAGGATAAAATTCTATTTTTTTCAAATTTAGAATTGTAACTACGATATATAGCACCTTCATTTGGTTTCATTGTGTTTTATTACATTTTTTTTCTTAATTAAGTTTTGAAGTAAAATCAATTACAATTTAGACTTAGGTAGACCATATAACACAACTTTTTGTATGTATTGAAATTCAATTTTTTATTTATGGTGGATCGAGGACATCAATAACTAGTACCTACATATTTTTTAGAATTTTTTCTGATAATCTACTCTTTTTCCACATGTACAGAACAGAGAGTTTGATTTTTGGTGAAAACCCTATGTTTAATTAAACTAAAAAAATACATAATAAAATCAAAATATACTAAAATGATATTTGATGGATAGCTTGTTTTGAGTACTATAATCCTCTAGTTGGGTCTGTGAAGTTGATTCCATTTTCATCTTCAACTCGAGCTTCAAAAGCCAAAATTTTGTAGAAAATTGCACATTAAGGGGGAGAAGGGGAAAAAGGGGGGTTCTAACGAACCCCCCTTTGAATGAACCCCCTATACCCCTTCGAGCAAAGGGGCATTTTCTAGAAGGGAGGTTCACTAGAAGCCCCCTTTTTTCCATTCTCCCCTTTATTTTATTAATAAAATCCTGTTGTTTCGGGGCTCGCTTGAACATGCAATCAAAAAGGGGTTCACTCAAAGGGGGGTGTTCGAGCAAACCCATTTTTAGGTTCACTCAAACACCCCCCTTCGAGTGAACCAAAAAAATCCCAACTTTTTTTTGGAGCATCTAAGCATTTTTTCTTCATGAATGCAAATGTAACCCACTTATGTGGAATCACCCAGGTCATAACACATTTTCACAAGATCATCCCATGTCACAAAAAATACACACTAGTATGCCACTTGGGGGGACTACACATAACACGACAACTAAAAACATACCCCCTACTCCTACATTTGGGACCAAAAGAATAATCCAACATCTCATGGACCAAATTCCTCATTTTCCAATCCATTTGTTATGACATTTAACACTATGGGTACATCATTTTCAAATTCATTTGCCACCTCATCCTCTCAAAATACACCATCATCAACCAACATCATGGGTTAAAACATCACAAATCCAAACCCATCAAATAAAACACTAAGGATTCACATTTCCACATGAAGAAAACAACCCCAGATGACTAACACTACACCAAACACAAGCATGTATTTTGGTTCAACTTTGAACACCAATCCACCTCCACCTCAACATAACATCAACCCAAACCCCAACATCACACCACAATACCAACAAGTGAGTCAAAATCCACCTCAACATTATACCAATACCAATACCATGTTTACATCTCATTTCCAACAAGGCAATCAAAATCCTTTGCAACCAAACATCAATCCAAATCCAACATTCACATCACACTTCCAACAAACCAACCAAAACCCACTTCAATATCATGTTATAACTCGCCCAATTTCCAAAACCTAAACCCATTTCCATCATATAACATGTTTGACTCAAACACCAATCCATCCACTCCAAATGTTAGTTATCAAAGTGCACCTCCACTTACAACAAACATGGGATATGAATATACCAATGCAGTTGCAAACACCATAGACACATCATTATCACCCATGAATACCTTAACACATCAAATGTAAGCATTACAACAACAATTCTCTAATATGCAAGTGAGTGGAACAAAGAAAGCATACTCCATGGAGGAACTATGTCCTTATCTCTTTGATCGAAACATATACATGCCACCTTTCCCTCAATATTTCAACGCTCCAAACTTCAACATTTATACAAGGGAAAGGGAGATACAATAGAATATGTGAGAAAGTTTCATATTTCTTGCATGGACATCACTTTTGAGCATATACACTTGATGATATTATTCCCACGTAGCCTCTTGAGGCAAGCTCTGGAGTGGTTTACGCATCTAACTCCTAGGATAAGAACATGGAATGAACTAGCCGATAAGCTTGTCACATACTTCTCCTAAAATATTGAAAGTGACATCACTCTTGCAAAATTAGCTACAACCAAATAAAAAGAGGGAGAAACATTCACATCTTTCCTACAGAGATGGAAAAGTATGGCTAGCAAATTCCATGTGATATCCCTATGAAACAATTGGTACACATGTTTGTGGAGAATGTAAACAAGGAACTAATATATCAATTGCAAATCCATTGTTGCAATACTTTTGAAGAGGTTGTTGAGAAATGTGTTTCCATTGAGAGGGCACTTGTTGCACAAGGATTAATCAAAATCTTCAAAGAAAACCAAAACAATCCCAATGACAAAAAAAAATGGACTAGAAACAAGAACGTCACTAATGATGGGGTAGTTGATTCTAAAGTGGTTAATAAAATTATCTCCACAATTCATCTTAAAGGTCCTTCCACATCAAACAATCAACCAACAAGTCAAAACCAATCCACGAATGCACTCCAAAACAATCAGCAACAACGAGTCCCCCGTGAATGAACATACCAAAATAAACATATACACCTCTAGGGGAATCTATTGAATCAATTTTGAAGAAGATATTGCAATCAAATGTCATTGAAATCCTAGAAATAAGACGCTATGAACCAATACTTTTCAAAACAACTTGATGGAATGATAATGATTTTTGCGAATACCATCGTACAAAAGGACATAAGACATCATCATGTTGGAAACTTAAGGACACTATCCAAGATCTCATTGACCAAGGTAACATATCCATAGATAATTCACAAGAGAAGATGAATGATGACCATACCATTTTCAAAAATCCCCTACAAGACCATGGGTCAGGAAAATCCTTCGATTCAGGGACCAATACAAGTAACCAAGCCAATTATACCAACGTCTCATATGAGCACACCATTAATAACATCCGATCTTTTGACAATAATGTCTCTACCATTACCATTAAGAAAAATTCAAAATGTGTTGTCACAACCCAAAAATCTAAAGTGGTCTTGCAAGGGGCGGCTTCTAATCCACAACCAAAAACTCAATATAACCTTTGAGACCATCTAGGGAAGACTCCTGCGTAGATATCCATTCTTGAGTTGCTTCATATATCTCTCGAGCATAAAGCCATTTTGGACAAAGCTTTGCAAGATACTTTCATCCCCACTGACCTAAATGTTAGTCAATTTCAATCCATGGTAGGGTACTTGGATACCATCCATCAAGTTACATTTTTCGAGCAAGATCTCCCTACGTAAAGACCAAGCCATAATGATCCATTACACCTTGAGGTATACATTAACAAACACAAAATCAGATGATTCTTGGTAGACGGTGGATCAGGTCTAAACATGTGCACTCTAAAATTGGTCATAATATTGGGATTCTCTAAAGCGCGTATAGACATATCTAAGAAAATCATCATAAGGACTTATGATGATGTTGAGTGTTCCTCCAAAGGTGTAATTAAAATTCCCATGAGAGTTGGACCGGCTATTCAAAATATAATATCTCAAGTCTTATATCTCAAACTACCATATAACCTTCTCCTCGGTCACCCATGGATTCATGCCATAAAGGCCGTCCCTTCCACATACCATCAATGCATAATGAAACTAAAATCAACATACCAGGAAATCTTGACCCCTTCCAATATTGCAGTAATTTGAAGGGAACCTCTAAACATCAAGTGCATACCAATCATGAAGCCTCTCCCTCCACTACATCACATTACATTGATCCCTCTTCATTATCCACATTTTCCACTTCATCCACTTTCGTTCCCAAAGGTGGAGTTTGGATCCAGGACCAGGACATGGAGAGTATAAAATTCAGAGTTCATTTTGCATTGGACAGTTCTCCACATCACTGAAATCTCGTAGAAACTCGTCCTATCCAGATGGAACCTAAGGTTGTCATCCATAATCCTCCCACTACTTTCACTGTGGGTTGAGCTAAGTAAAGATACTATAGGAAAGGATATCTCTACATGGATCTATAAGGATGAAGAAGACACTGATCCCATACAAATACCAATTGAGCAATATGGTAAAGGTTTTGATATCCTAAAATGGAATGGTTATGATGGGCATAGTAGTCTTGGCTTACACAAGAACAAAATGACGGATTTTAGATTTGGAAGTAACTTACAATTTAATTGTATCTTCAACCCTTTCTCCCTCATATGACCCAATTATTGATGCCATAAACAAGTAGATTCATTTATTTCTTCAAATACCACTACTACTTCATTTATTATAGTACTCCCTTCTAGCTTGTAAAGGTTTCTAATATTTGTATCCTTCATGATCACCAAAATTCCCTTGGACGATTTTGATGATTCACCTTGACTTGTAAATTTATAGCCTCTAGAGTCCAAAACTCCCAAGGAAATGAAATTCAAGTTTGAGTTTCGGTAAATGTCTTACCTCTGTTAATGTCCTCACAATACCATAAAACATTTTAACCTTAATGCTCCCAATCCCAAGAGTCTTACAAGAAACATTATTTCCCATAAGAACAACACTATCATCAATATCTTGGTAAGAAGAAAACCAATTCCTATTTGGAAACATGTGATTAGAAGCACCAGAATTTAATAACCATTCCTCATGATACTGTAAGCTATTACAAATAGATAATACTTCATCAATTGCACCTAAACTTGTCTCAACCAGATTTCTTCCTTTTTTGCTATCTTCTTTCCTCTTCCAACAATATTTCTTGAGATGCCTTGATTCACTACAATACCAACATTTTCCCTTGCCATTTTTGCCTTTTGACTTAGATTTGGATGTACCTCTTGAATCTTCCCCTTTTTCTATAGATCAACCACTAACCACCATTGCTTCTAATGTAGAGGTTTCTATGTTATATTTTCTCCACTTCAGATAATAATGCTCCCATACCAAAATCAAATTCAAGGGTGTCAGTTGTGCTAAAGCTAATAGAAGTGAATAAGTGATTCCAAGATTCAGGCAATCAACACAATAATGTAACTATCTTGTCTTCATCTTCGACTTTTATACCCATACTAGCTAATTGACATATAAGAGTATTGAAAATATTTAAATGATCAAAAAAAATTATACCTTCTTTCATTTGCAAACTATATAACTACCTCTTCAAGTAGATCCAATTTGTCAAGGATTTTGTCATATAAAGACTCTCCATTTTACTCCATAAGCCTATTATTGTTTCCTCTCCAACAATATTGAAAATACATCATCTTCTAAACACAACCAAATTGTGCTAAGAGATTTGTATCTAGATCCTCCCAATCCTCATTAGTCATATTTGTAAATTTCTTTGACTTTCTTACCAACGCTTTATGCAATCCTTGTTTCACTAACAAATCATGCATCTTGAACTTCCATAGCTCAAAATTATTCTTCCCATTGAATTTCTCCACCTTGAACCTTGCATTTGATACCTTTGCCATGTGATGCTACAAAAAAACACCAAATCCTAACACATTATTACAATCCTTAGAGAAACTGATTACAATCCTCACACAACTGTTGCTATTCAATTACAATTCATTACATTGATTTTTCCCTCAAGGCAACAAGATATATATAATATCTTCAAGATAACAACCTTTGTCAAACTTAGAAAAACTAGCTTTATTTTATTTTTATTGTTTTTATTCCTTTATCTTTTTCAAAGATAAGATTTTGCTTTATTTTTATTATTTGTTGTCACTATCCAATAATTTAAAGCAATTAAGCATTTTCTTTGCAATTATTGTTTCGTAACAATCGCGAATCCACTTAGCTCATATTGCTTAGAAATTGGCGAGGATAAGATTGAAAGAATTGAGGAAGTCTTCAATGCTCTTTCCTTTCTCATTTGTCACCATCTTAGTCTTCCTCCTCCCCCTACTCCAGTGGCAATGCTTGTGGCTATTGAAAATTTGTCCCTTCCTCTAGCATCAATGTTAATAAGGGACAACATGAATGATAACTAAAAATTATTTACTATTTTTTTTTTGCTTTGCATCGTAGACATCATTTTAGCAAGTATGATTTTATCAATACTCCACCAAACACACCCGTTAAGGGGCAGGGTTGGGCTAATCCAACGCATTGTCAGTTTGAGATTGCAAAATGGGAAAGTCCAAGGGAATGATGGTTGAAGTTTAATTTTGATGGAGCGGCAAAGCACAACCTAAGACCTTCTGGGGCAAGGTGTATTGTCCGGGATTGGCAAGGAAATGTGCTTGCATTTAGAGCAATGAGATTGCAAGATGGGACACTCAATGTAGCGGAAGCTAAAGCAGCTCTAATGGCAATTAAATTGGAAAGAGGGTTAGGAATCCCAAAGGTGCACTTGGAGGGAGATTCATTAATAATAATTTAGGCAATTATCAACTGGAAAATTGATGCATGGCACCTCCAAGGTTTTATTGGGAAGATTTATGACGAACTAGCTCGATTTGAAGAATTTGAAGTTAGTCATACGCGGCATACGGGGAATGTCGAAGTGGACATCCTTTCAAAATGGGCTCTCACACTTGAGGAAGTAGACATTATTTTGTTTGAAGATTTAAGAGCATTAAATGCAAAAGGATTTGGGTGATAGTTGTTGATGAAAAGGTTGCAGTTTGGTGTACGAAGCAAGGTAAGAAAGCTCCTCGTGAACAGAGAGGCATTAATGAGATGGAGGTGGCGGCATCGATGGTACGCCCTTATTTACTGAATTTGGCTGGCGTAGTGGGTAGTTCGATCCCTATTTTAGAAATACCAACTGAGATTTTATTGAAAATTGGGTGTGTAAGGACTAGTTGGGTGTATCTGACGGCGAGTGGCAGAGAAAGTCGTTTGGGAAGAGCCGGGAATGGAGGCCAGCTTTACACTTTCCTCACAGAAGAAGCTAGACCCATTAAAAAGACTGCGAGGTCTTTTTAATTTTAAAAATAAGCACGTGGCTCAAGCGGTGGAGATCATGTTGGAAGACGAGTTTTAGAATCTACTACATAGATATCGAACAAATATGGACATATATTTGCTAGTGATGGCGTGGGGTCTCGATCTTGGAGAGTCGGTTGATAAGGTGAGGCACGTAATGCTAACGCTAGTGCCGATGGAGTACCTAAAGGATATGGATGGGATTTTAAAGAGAGTTGTGCCTAGTGTGGGGCTTGTGAAGGAGGGAAGAGATGGAGGAGGCCCTAAGATGGTTAATCTTAACCACCTTTTCACACGATGGCTGGAGGGACGTACGAAAGATCGTTGGCACAAGAATGTGGAATGAGGATGGATGGCTTTGAAAATATGCGCGGAGCTCGTAGAATTGGAAAAGACAATTGCAGACTGGAAGGAAATAGCTTGGGAGGAGAGGCGAGAAAAGAAAGGACTTCGACCACGAAAAAAGGCGAAGTCACTGAACGAGATTTTGAAACCTGGAGCGGAGGCGAATAGTTTGGAATTGGTGTAATGTCGAACTAGTCTGGTCAATCTTCGTAGTTCCATTTTGATGAAATCTTTTGTTTTGAATTCAAAGCCCAATATAATGCATAATATGGGGACTTTATTTGGCTCTGAAGTGGTGGGATGGGTAGGTTAGCTATAAAAGTATGCTAGACGATGGTGGTTTTTTTGGGTTTGCCTTGCTAGTTAATCAACTCACGTAGTTTTGGAAGTTTTTTAATGTTTGATACCACTGAAACTTTGAATTTTCATATTTTAATAAAATCATATATTACCAATCAAAAAAAAAATACTCCATCAAACACTACACTTGTATCTATGACCTTTTGTTTTTAAGGTCCTTTCTATGTTTGACTTTTGAATTAACAGCATATTCCTATTCTAGTTGCTTTGCACACTCTTTGTCAAAAAAAAGAATGTCAAAGCTTGAAAAAATAGTTGTCCATTAGGTTTTTCTTGCTATAAAGTTGTTTTTCCTTGTTTATTATCAATATAATTATTTAATTTCTATTAATTTTATATGTGTATTAACTTTCATTAATTCTATACCTATGCTAATTTTTATTTTAAATTGAAACTAAAATGCTTATTTATGTTTAAAATACCAATATTGAAATTAAATATAGAATTAATAAAATGTTAATACTTATACTGATTTTAATACTAGAGACTGTAATAAATATATTTAATACTTGTAATGAAATATATGTTGAGAATAAAAGGAATAGAGAAATATAAGAATGATTTTTTGGTAGATTTAATAAAATTTGTAACATCTTCAGGTGGTATTAATGAATGATGACATTATAATGAATGAATTAGTGGTAAGTAGATTAAATCTAGAGAAATAGATATAAAGAATGGAATAATATTGATTGATATTATTATTATGTAAAGGTACGCCAACCTTACTTACTAAACATGGAAATCTCACAAAATATTCACATTACCAATTAAAGATATTGATACAAAATTCATTTCCTCATAATAATAATGAACAATATATATATATATATATATATATATATATATATATATATATATATATATATATAAATTAATAAGATTACTACCAAGCAATTACAATGTCGAATGTAGTTCAATTTATATCAAGTAATGTTACAATATCTATTTCAATGTTACATATGTGAGTACATATCAATGATTACATCAAGTTCACAAATTAAGTTACAATTGGCTATGCAAGCCATACAAAGTAATACAAGAAATATATATATAAATATCCATGTGATGATAAATCCTCGGTGCTCGACTGCCATGACACTGCTTTGTCTTCCTCAAGGCTAAGACCAAGATTGGGTCTAGGCGCCTTTTCCGCCCAACCACGAAGTATAAATACTTCCCCAGATTTCTTTGTAGCTTGAAGAAAACTCCGACCCTGCGCGAGGAACCTAGCAACCTGGAATGGAGAAGCAGGAGGGAACTCTCGATGCAAGCCTAATGCCTATATGCAATCTAATCTAGAATGACATATCTCTTGCATGTAGGATGTGGCAGAGAATAATATCAATAATATCTAGGCTTTTAAAGATTACCATCTATTTCACTGGTGCATATGCTTGGCCAAGCAACAAAATAACAAAAAGTGATAGTTTCGAAAAGGGAAACTATTGTCTCTGGATATCCACACTCGACATCCTGTCCCGGAAGTGGTTTCATAAAGAAATACATGTAGTATGAATTGTTTCAAGTTTATAACATTTCAAGTGTTTCTATTCATTCAGCTTTTCAAGTATAGTTTCATCATCAAGTTTCTAAATGTTTACAAACTTTTTCAATATCATTGACAATGAAATATCAAATAAATTATTGTCCAAAGCAAATAACAATTCATCTGTTTCAAATTCTTATGTTTCACATAAAAAATAGTGTTTCAAAGGTTTACTATTGTTTGATTGAAATTCCAATAAAAACTCATAAATCATTATGCATGCCAATATATTAAAAAACATATTTGAATTACTTTTCAGAGTTTTAAATATGTATACATGCATATATATGTATATAGATGACAAGAATGAAACTCATAATTTACACTTATCATCTAAAAAGTAGATTTTAATATCAAGACATAAATTTAAATTAGAATGAATATATATATATTTAGCGGATTACATTTGACAAGTATAAATTGTATAAATTCCAATTTGTATATTTTAATTTATGCTCTATATATATACATATATATATATATATATAAACATATAAATGTATATGTATATATATATATATATATTTTACATATAAGAAAATACAAAATTCTGAGACCATAATCTTTCTGAAAGATGTATATATTTATATAACATATAAAATTAAAGGACAGTATGCAGATTTTTTTAGAAAACATGCTATATATATATATATAATAATAACTCACTGTCCAACTACTGTGTATATATATTACAAAATAAAATAGTTTTCTGTTAATTATAGACATGTTGTATACACAGCATATATATATATATTAAACTAACATATGTATATTATTGTATATATATATATATATATAACAATTCAACTAAATCGAAATTCTGATGGAAGAAATTTAAACAAATTTAAGTTTATGCTCTAAATCTGAGTTTCATAAATTCAAAGGAGAAATTTGAATCTAATCGCAGAGCTAAATATTGCATTGGAGCTAAGTGTATTTCAAAGGAAAGATTGGAGGGAGGGGGGTGCACTGCTCCCTAAGGGCGCAACCCTGTGGGGAGGGCAATGCCCTCTCCACAGGCCGCGGGCCTCTCCATAGTCCCCTTCATTTGCAGCTACAGCTGTTTAAACTTGCTTGCCATGTAAATTTTCTTTTAGACAACTAAATTGCATAAAACAGAGTTTCAAATAAAAATTACAAAGCAAAGATATTTATGTGCATGTATATTTATATATATATATATATATGAATATGTATATATATTTTTTATGTAATTGTATATATTTACATATAATCAAAAAATAGGAGGTTTGCATATGTTTTCTTCAGGATATTCAAATTCTAATTCGATTTTCTACTGAAAAACAAAGTCTAATTGAGTTTTTGACAGGAAAACAAATTCTGATTGAGATTATCTACAAAAATCTTTTATATATTTTCAAGCAATATTGATCTAAAGTAAATTAAATCCAAACAAAAAATGATTCATTCTCACACACATTTGAATAGAAATTTCATGAAAATGAACAATTAAAAACTTGGAGTCCAACACTAATATGATAAATTTGCTCTGATTTAGTTGCCCTCTCCTGTTCTATTCTTCTTTTCCCAATTTCACCCAAATCAACCGTTCTTGCTTGCTTCAAATTTTTTTTTCTAGAAAGATAAATGATGAAAGATGAATGAAAATAATAATTTTGAATGCATCCTCTTGTTGAGAATTAAAGAGTTTTTATAAACTTCTATTTACTTTTTCCAGCTTTATTTTGCTTTATTTTGTTTTGTTTTTCTAATTTTTTAATCATCTTTGCTCATATTTTCCTGTTTTTATTGTTTTCTATCTTATCTCTTTGCTTTCGAAAATTTTCCTATATTTCAGCTTATTCTAAATTTTCTAATAAATCTAATTTTAAAATAAAGCAAGATTTGTTTTTCATGCACACATTATCCTAGTTTTATAAAATATATAACATCTTAATCTTCAAATAAAACATTAACTAAAATATACTAAACTAATTATTTTATTTCTATGCATTTAATTTATCACTTAATTAAATTTAAATAAATACTGCAAAGTAAAACAATATAATTAATTATTTAAATAACATCCTAAATGCAATTTAATATGATTACTAAATGGTGTGTGCAAGAGAATTCGTTCCAACTTAACCATGTCAAGTGGCTAACCTCCTCTACCTCAACCATACTCTTGGTCTTCGACAAACCTACATCTCATATAAACTCAAGCATCCATCAATAGATTAGTGTCCGAAATATAAATCAAAGAAAATACATATTATTCTAATACACCATTCTCTATGTTACATCTTAATAATCATCACATTTCATTTTATTGAAATAAAATATCATCCATTGAATTTCATCTTTCAAATAAAATAATAATTCACCTAATTCTTATTCAAACTTCACAAAAATTATTCTACCACACACATTTATTCATGTTCTAGTTCCACATAAAGTAAAAACAAACATCAACCAAGTCTGAGGCGTGACATATTATTTATAACTATTATGCTCTTTAAAATAATTATTTAGTGCTTAAAAATGATTGAGAACTTATTCACTAGCTTGATGAAGATCACTATGAGTTACATAAACTAATAAAAAGTATTTATGATTCAAATTGATGATATCTTGATTTCAGCTACTATTTGTATAGATGATACACAACTTAATGAACTAAGGAATCACTTCTAGTATGTGAACTTCAAAAAGCTATGGCATAATTTCATCATATCACAAGATTGACTCTTGATATAGTTTCATATTTGACATTAGTAAATTACATAAGAAATAGATCTCATGTTGCATTCATTACAATAAACTTTCAATTATTTCAACACATGAACTTTATGATTGATCACCAACATGAACAAATCCTAGTCACATAAACCATTTTCTTATTCACACATTAGGCATAGATTAGATAAGGTTTCCTATACCTAACCTAACATTGCTCAAGCATTTATCTTAATACTAAGTGTTTATGATGGTCATCTCAAATGACTTAAATATCATTATCTTGGAATGACATGAGTTGCTAATAGCTGAATTTATACAATTATTTTTAACAATCGATCCACAATGCCAACACTATAATTATTGTCCATCTAAGATATTATTGCATGTGTTATATAAATACAATTATAAAAAAAAAAAGTGTACTATAAATGAGTAAACAAACAAGACCACATTTCTTGATTGTTTTATTTAAAGAAATTGTTTAGAGTGTGTAATAACATATATCTATGCAACTAAAAAGTATTTGCATAGATATTATCCTTGTGAATCGTAACATAGAATTGAAATAACCATTTACATCCAACATTTGCAACCACTATATTTGTCAATATTTTTCAAAATCAAATAAATTTCCCCTTTATAGATGAAAAGAGTACATAGCCGACACATATCATTTTTAGTATTTGTCACAATTGGTTGTATTGTAATAGAACAATCTCAAGAAGTTGGGCTTAAATAACACACACTAAGCATTGATGCTTAACGTGGGCCCTCGTTAATTATTATCCCGTTTTTATTTTCATTTAAGGTTCTGATAGTTATGCGTGATGTAAGATCTTTTATTTTTTCTCCGACACATTATTCGACCAACTGTCATCTTGAAATTTGGAGATTTTAAATTATTATTTATTTTTTAAATAATCAAATAATATTTTTATATAGAGAAATATTTAATATATAATGTATTTATATTTATATATTTATATTTATATTATATAAATATTTATTATACAAACATTCAAATCGTTTTTATATAGATAATTATAATATATCATATTTATATTTTATAACATATTATTTATATTATATAAATATTACAATTGATTATATAAATATTTATATAATAAATATATAAACATAATATTATAATATAAACATTTTTTTTTGCTAATTTAGTTGTACCATATTGTTGCTTTATATTAATCAAAATTTAAAATTTACATAAGTTCTTGGGGAGCTGCCCTTTACATGTCATAACCAGGTGGTATACGAAATCCTAGTTATTGTTTTTCCTTTCAACTTTTAACTCCTAAAATTTCTCGAATTAGGTTATGATTTTGTCACCTAATTTGTTGTGAGACTGTAAATGCATTTTGTTATAAACTTCCTTGGTTTTGAGGATTTTCTCTTTCTTTTTTGTACTATTTGTGATGCAAGAGCATCCACGGTCTTCAATAATCTTGCATCAACCAAAAATATTTCCTTGCTTTGTTTTGTATTTTCAATAAGGTCTAAAGTGTGGGAAATTAATTATTTTAATTTCCAAATATTGTAATTTTCCCCTATGATAATTTGTAATTGTAATTTTGGAGGTGGATTTACTTTGGTAAATGTTTTAGGGGCATCCTAGAGGAATATTTTAGCCTAGGCATCCATTTCAAGGTGGGGACTACTCATCAATGTATGTCCTTGCATATTGCTCGGTGCCCAAGATTGCATGTTGGTGCATGTTCTTTCATGGAGCCATTGAAGCTATCAGAGAATAATGAAGCACATCAGATTGACCAAATTTGATTGGCCATGGTTTAGGTGCCCATGTGAAGGCCATGTGAGCATTGAGTAATTTTTATTATTTTATGATTTATTCTCCAAATAGGGCGTGGGTTTTCCAAGGAGGTGTTTTGCTTGTGGTTTTCTCATTCTAAAACTTCTATATTATGATGCCTTGTCATTTGAGAAGATGGCCTTGGGAATTTTTGCAGGTTGATATGAGGAGATGTTGTTGGTTTGAAGAGAGGATTTGAAGACTCCATTGTTTCAGATTTCTATTTACATAGAAGCCCATTTGTGTATTGATATTTGCTGTTATAAATTAGATTTTTATCAGTTTTGTAATGGTTTTCATCAGTCCACATAGCTATAAAATAATGTATTTTTAGAAATGCTTTGTTGTTATATAATTGAAGGAGAATTTGAATGAGAAGCCAAGATATTTCTTGCATATTTTTGTGTTATTGCAAAAAAACTTATGAGTTACATTAAATGTAGTTGTGAGTTTGTGAATGAGGGTTGATTTCCCCTTACATTAGTGGTATCAAAGTGGGAGTTGCTAAGTGTGCAGGTAGAAGCGCTGATGTGAGGTAGTTTACACCAGGACTTAGGGATGGAGAGTGTTGAGGATTTGTAAATAGATCGTCAAGTGAGGTAGTTTACATGTGTAGAACCTAAAGGTTTTGAAAATTTTTGTTAAGGATTTGTGAGGCCTTAAGGATGGAAAAGAGGAAGAAGAAAATGACTTTGTTCATTGGATGGATTCTAAGGATTCTTGGACTTGAGAAAATTAGAGAGACTTTGAAAAATTAGAGAAGAATATGTGAGGGTTGAAATGATAAAGGTGAAGTAGTAGATTAAAGAAATGGAAGTAGAGATCGAAATGATAAAACAAGAAGAGAGGAGAATTGGAGGTAATTGTGATTATCCTAATGATAATTTCGTTGTAGGAAAGAAAGACGATACAACAAGGTATCATGTATGTGGCACAAAAGAAGAAGAGGATGAATACAAAGAAATTAATGAACCTAAAGCTGAGACATGTCTTGTTGAAGGCATAATGGTATAGAATGAGGAGGTTGTATGTGCAAAAGAAGAGGTTGAAGTAGAAGTTGATATGATGGAATTTGAGTGTCCTAAGTATGATGAAGTGATTGGTGAGGAAGGAGAATATCTCCTATTGAGAAAGAAGATAAGGAAGATAGAAAAATTACTTGCAGCCAAAGAAAGTGTAGCAATTGTTGGAGATGAAGATGTTGCAGTGATAGAGCTTAAAAAGGTTGTAGCTAATAAAGAGGGTAAATAAGATTTATTGTCAATAAAAGAAGAGTAGATTGCAAAACTTGCTAATGGAGGTGAGAAGATAAATATTGCAGCAAAGGACAAAAAAGATGATGTTGGAGTAGCAGAGAAGGATGACGTAAATTTTGATTTTGAGTTTAAAAATGATGATTATTTACCTTTTATAGAAGAGATTGCAGTTGTAGAAGATGGAGTTGTAGTTGTAGATTGGTATGTGGATGTTGCATGTTTGTGTACAGAGGTTGTAGATGATGGTACAAGAGGAACTTGGTGGAGGTGGTTGGTTTGTGGTGGGTTGGATCCCATGAAAAAGTAAAGAAGGGAAGAAGAGATGTGACAAAGGAGGATGGTCTATGGTGGATGTAATTCCATGAGAGGAAGTAGGAATAGAGTGCACACTTGGTAGAGGAGGATGAAAAGTTTCCCGACTAAGTGCTGGAAGAGGCGGAGGAAGAAATTCTTCTGTCTAATTTAGTGATGGATTTTGTTGAGGATTTCTTGCAATCCAAAAGGGTGGTACTACCACTCAACTCCATTTTTTGAATCCATATTCACAAAAAAAAAAAATACCTTAGGTGTCTCATGCAAAAGAATCCATAGTTTTTAGCAATCTTGCATCAACCAAAAATATTTCCTTGCTTTGTATTGTATTTTCAATGAGGGATAATGTGTGGGAAATTAATTATTTTAATTTCTAAATATTGTAATTTCCCCTACGATAATTTGTAATTATATTTTTGGAGGTGGATTTACTTTGGTAAATGTTTCAAGGGTATCCTAGAGGAATATTCTAACCTAGGCATCCATTTCAAGGTGCGGACCACTCATCAATGTATGTCCTTGCATGCTGATTTATATGATTTGCATGCTTTTGCATGTTGGGGAGCCTAAGTTTGCATGTTGGTGCATGTTCTTTCATGGAGTCGTTGGAGCCATTAGAGAATAATGAAGCATATCGAATTGACCAAATTTGATTGGCCATGGTTTAGGTGCCCATGTGAAGGTCATGTGAGCATTGAGTGATTTTTATTATTTTATGATTTATTCTTCAAATAGGGCACGAGTTTTACAAGGAGGTGTTTTGCTTGTGGTTTTGGAAAACCATAGTAGTTTTCTCATTCTAAAACTTCTATATTATGATGCCTTGTCACTTGGGAAGATGGCTTTGTGAGTTTTTGTAGGTTGAGATGGGAAGATGTTGCTAGATTGAAGAGAGGATTTGAAGACTCCATTATTGCATATTTCTATTCACATAGAAGCCCATGGTTTAGGGAGCTAGTGAGCTCCAAATTTTGGGAGATAGTGAGTTAGTGAGGTCCATGTGAAGGGAGCTTGGGAGCTTTAGAAAAATAAGGGTTGAAAGAGACCAATAAGACATTTTTTGTTACAGGTTTGAAGGTGTTTGGACAACATCAAACCAACTTGAAGGTTGTAGGTTTATTGCAATAGTAATTTCCATTGGAGATTGTAGGTTGAAGGAGCTAAAACCTTGTGAAAGAATTTGGATTGAAGGATACCATTTGTGTATTAATATTTGTTGTTGTAAATCACATTTTTATTAGTTTTGTAATGGTTTTCATCAGCCCACATGGTTCTAAAACAATGCATTTTCAGAAATTATTTGTTGTTATGTAACTAAAGGAAATTTTGAATGAGAAGCCAAGACATTTCTTGTAGATTTTTGTGTTGTTGTAAACAAATTTCTAAGCTGTATTATGTGTGGTTATGAGTTTCTGAATGAGGATTGATTTCCCCCTGTGTCAATTTTTCACTCATTAGCCCCACCTTCGTCATTTTGAACTTCTAGGGGATAGTAAGGTTGAGATACAATTTGGGTCGATGTACTCTCATCCCCAAGATGAGAGACCTCTTATTAATCACTGAATATTTTAAAGGGGGTTTAGCCATTGGATCTGTGGTAACTATCTAAGTAAACTCTTGTGTAGTGTCGTCACCGATTTTTGATAAATTTAGACTACTTGAAGCTACTTGATGAAATTGTTTTTGACCCAAATTTTCCTCTAAAGAAAGCTCTTCATCTTGTAAATATTTCTCCTTCATTTCTTCAACTTTCAAGGAAGATTCATGCCTTTTGGAAGAACTTTCAACATATAATGTTTAGGAGAAGCACCTTTCCACCATGAGGCTTTCTTCTTTGCCAAGGTTTTAATGTCTAGATAGTATGCTGATATATGTCCAGTCTTGTAGCATCTTTTACATTTAAAGGTTAAACCTTCATTATCTAGGGGTTGCTTCCATCTTTTCCCATTAGCATCCAAAATTATTGTTATCAGTAGATCCTTGGAAATGTGTAATTCCACCAAAATTCAAGCAAAGGTTGTGTGAATATAATTTGTTGAGTCTTGATCTGTAATAATGAAATTGCCTATGGAGTTACCAATTGCTACAAATCAAGCTTCAAACCAATAGTGGAGGGGTAGATTTGGAAGTCAAACACAGGCTGGCATGATTGAAAAGGATTCAATAGATGGATTAAAGTGTGGATGTCATGATTTTAACATCAACATGCTTTTCCCCATGATCATACATAACAAAATTGTACTTTTTCCCTTCCTACTGTAAAAAACCACAGTGAAAAAACCTCTAACACATGGATAACTTTCAATTTTTTCTTCCAAGGCATCCATGATTTAGCTATCTATTTATGTAGATCAGGAAGGGTTGGCCAAAAATGGCTAAACCTTTCAATCAACATGTTCTCTATGAAAAATTCTTCATTTTCCTTCAACTATTTTATTAAATTGTCATCAAAATTTTGTTTTAGGGGATTTTTAGAACATTGAACTAACCTCCTACAATCCTTACCTATGTATTCCTTCAAATTCAGAGGAATATTGGGAGAGGATTGGGCCACACCTTTGACATCAACCAAAAAATATGCCCTAGTTGTGAAACCCCTCCCAAAAAGCTTTTCCTTAGTTGCCACGATGGACTAAGGAGTTTCCATTTTTAGGACATGAGTGTTCTCCATAGTCACGTCTCTAATAGGGGCTTTTTGACTAGCAGACAAGGTCACAAAAATTGGAGATACATGTTGCATGTGACCTTGACCATTTGCTTTCCCACCTTGGATGCTTGATGAATCTCTAGTTGCAGGCTTTGATTCATTACATCCATTGTCATATGCACCCCTTTTGGAGCCTGTGGCAACATGCACTCTCATGAAATTTCTAGAGACCAAGCACTTGGACGTGGGCTCAACAACAAATAGGGGAGATGAGTTAGTAGTGGCAACAAAGGAGGATCTAGGTCATTCAATCACCACATAATCAACCCCCTACATAAAGCAAAAACCACTCAAAGGAGCATTGAGGCCATAACCATGCCCTATACCCAAACTAGATAAAACAAGGGTTTCATAGGCATAAAAAGAGAATGAAAGCGCCATCTATAAAAAATGCAAGATATAATATAATATTTATATAATAAATAATAAATATAAAATAAATATTAATATTAATATCATTATATATTTATTTATTTATAATATATTTTATATAAATTATCTAATTATATTTTTTTATATATGATATAGTTTATAATATATAATTTAATTTATAATATACATTTGATATATAATATATAATATATAATATAAATATATATGTATATATATATTCATTAGAATATATATTTAATGTATTTATAATATATAATATTAATATATATTTATTTTATATTTATATTATATTAAATTTATATTATAGTTTATAATATATAATATAAATATATTATATATTATAATTCTCTACACAAAACACTATTTGATTGTTTAAAAAACAAATAATAAATTAACATCTCCAAATTTCAAGATGACAGTTGGTAGAATTAGAGCAAAAAAAATTAAGATGTTAAATCACGCCTAGTTGCAAGAACCTTAAACAAGAACAAAAATGGAATTGCAATTAAGGGGGCCACATTAAGCGTCAATGCTTAGTGTTACACCCTGTTTCATAGTTACCGAGTTACTTTTACCATTATGAGTGAAAATATTGATAAAGGTAAAATATGTCTTTAATATGTTTGTTAGGTGAATGAAATATGTGAATATGCAATTTAAGAAGTTATTAATTTCAAAAGAATAATATGTTTTGAATTAATGAAATGCTATGTATTGTGATGAGAATGATCTAATGCTTTGTTGATAGAAATGCATTATCAAGCAAATGGATTTATTATGAATGTCTAACTACCTTGGTGTTGAACTAAGATGGATGCAAGGATAGATTCAATCCTCTAGAAGAGAGGGGAAGTATCACTTAAGAGAAGTTATTGGTCGGGTAACCCTTAATGATACCTAATTGAGTTTACACACACTCACTTTTAGTTGGTTAAGTCAAGTCAGTAGCTTGGGAATTGGGTAAGTGCCTTTGGTCAAAGTCTTGACTTATTTGGAATAACTAGGTAGTCATCCTTGGTTTGATAGGGTGATAGCTATGATCTCCTTGTGATAATTTTATCCATTAGTGTTTTGGTATTGAAACATGCTTTTGATAAAGTAGGATTTATGCTTGTGAACTTATATATGGGTAAGTACATGTGTATATGTGTTTGAGTTTGGATATTAAAGTAATGGTGTATGTATATTAAAATATACATAATGCATAAGTATATTACTAGGTTCGAGTAAATGAATATACTTATATAATAGTATACATATATTTACATGTATATATAATTACTTATATATATCTATATATATATATAATTACTTTTATATATATATATATATGAATGGTTGTGATTTTAATCTTTGATTGTTTTGTCTTGAAGTATGTGGTTATGTCTTGTTGTAGAAAGTAAGTTCTTGTTTATACATATAATAATTATATATATATATATAAGTGTTATATGTATATTCATGTGATTGATAAATGATGACTAAAATAAATGAATATATATATATATATATATATATATAGAATATGTGATAGATGTTATATGCAAATTTCAAATGAACTATATTTAGGAGTATATATATAGAAAACTTAAAAGTTATATTATATATGTTTTTGAAATTAAAAGCGGCAAATGAGGGTGTCGTCCCTGTAGAACAAAGCCTAGTGGGCCAACAACTAGAACACAAGAAGAGAAAAAAAACAAGGGTGTAGACCCTTAGAACAAGGCCCTACGGGCCATCAACAACAGACAAACACCACAAAACAATAGGAGTGCAGACCCCACCGAAGAAGGCCCTACGGGCCATTAATAGTAGAAGCACAGTAGAGGCCAACGACCCAGAGCAGGTCAAGCCAAAAACGGCTTACAACACATTCCTGGAAAGAAACCAGAAGCCACCAAACACAAAAAACCAACACCATTGACCTGGTCTGAAACCAGGAGCAACTAAACACATTAGAGAAACACCCTACAATCGCAGGACAAAAACAAACCTTCCACTCCAAAGGCCATAGACCATTTCCAGCAACAGACCTACAACAAATCTTCCATTCAATAAAGATGACCTAGAGGCAAACGAAATCTCCAAGAGCAAGCAAACACCACGAACTAATCCCTGAAGAAGCAGGGTAGGAACAAATCTTCCACTAAAAAAACCACAGACCATTTGCAGCAACAGACCTGTAGTAGACCTTCCGTTTAACAAACCCAAACCAGGCCCAAACATATTCTCACCCACAAAGGGGTAAAAATCACAACTTGCAGCAGAGACACCGCCAGGTTTGCTGCAACACAGGAACAATAACTTGGAGCCCAACATCACACACCAGCTGAACCAGGACGCTAACTCAAACTCTGCCTCTAATGGAGAGGATAGTAAGTAAAATTTTCCCACTGGACCTAGAGATCTCCAACAGCCCAATACTTCATCTCCATAGGAGTAGATCCCACCTCAAAAGGGACGACAGTAGAGAAAACCAGGAAAGGATGCTTCCAACCAAAACCACATCCCCCAACTTCACCTCAATAGAAGATGAATCCACCTCGATTGGACTCAGCTGTAGAAAAAGGAAGGAAGCCACCACACCCATAGGAAAAGCAAATATACCACCCTTTGGCAAACCTGACAACAACCACTGCAGAACAGCTCCATTCTCTGCAACCACTTCAACCACCACAGGGGGCAACCCACGAACTGAGAGAATCCCAATTGACCATAGACCCCCAGGAAGCCACAAGGGAGTTTGTCCAAGGAAAACCAACAACCAGCCCACATCATATCCAAAAACTGGCCCAGGGATATCCTCCTTATAGCATCCAACAAGAGCCCACATAGGCAAAAATAGACCATCAGAGAGCCCTACAAGAACAGGGACTCCCAACACCACCTTCCACAACACCTCAAGACCCCAACACAGAGAGGGCCTGCCACCATTATGTGCGAAAACACGTAGAAGATTCCAAACAAAACCACCAAAGGAAGCCCAAGCAAGAGCTGAGTCCAAAGGATG
This sequence comes from Sequoia sempervirens, assembly GCA_007258455.2. Taxonomy (NCBI): domain Eukaryota; kingdom Viridiplantae; phylum Streptophyta; class Pinopsida; order Cupressales; family Cupressaceae; genus Sequoia; species Sequoia sempervirens. Next base: position 53,513 of record VDFB02198676.1, on the reverse strand, counting down.
ACAAAGCCACCATCTCAAAGACCAAGCTGCAAACAACAAAGGGTGTGGGGGACCCACCCAAAGGCCAACCCACGAAAGAGGCCAAGTCTGCAGAATCGAGGAGACTTGAAGAACAGTCCAAGCTCACAAAGAAAAGACCTGTGCCCTTAGTGGACACCACCAACCAGAAACAGAGGCCCAGAAAGGAAATACAAAGCATCCCAAACAGGAGAGAGGGAACGCCAGACACCGCACAGGCCACAGAAATCTACACGAGGACAGGATAAGCTGCATCGTCATCGTCAGACTCAGAGTCTCCCCCATCTTCAACGGCAAAAGAATTCAAATTCGAAGCCTCGCTCCTTTTCCCGCTCGCCAGTTGTAGAGCCATTCATATGTTAAAAGAAATTTATATATGATAAAGCATTCATATGCGGATATATTATGTAGGATTTTTAAAGCCATTTACCATATAAAATAGCATATAGCAAGTATTAAACACAAGTATGGGTTTATAAGTCAGCACTTGGTGAATGAGTAAGATGAAAACGTGTGATTTAGTAGACTTAGACCATGCTTCATAAGGCTGGGCTAAGCCACCCAGGGCAGCGCATAGGAAAAATAACACCTCATGAAGCTTTTAAAAATAATGGAAGTAATACGTTGATAGCACATAGAGTGAGGATAAGGTATAGCAAAAAAAGCACGGTTATGCAACACTATGGTCATTAAAAATGAGTTGACCAACCTGCTAATGCAACACATTATGTTTGAAGACTCAGTTAAATATTTGAATGGCATTTAGTCATTGACTTAGTCTAAATAACAACAACACCAAAATGCATGATGGAAAGAGATAGGTGGCGTCAAAATATGAATCTATATTATGAATCGAAGTCTAAAATTACTGAGTATTCTTTAGCGATGGTAGATCAAGTAGAAAGGTAGAAAAAGTCATGTTTTTGCTGGCATATTTGGAGTCAACTAATTTTTCTTTTACCTTACATTTCGGAGATGAACTCTTGTTGTCTCTATTTTAGTTGATTTTTTGTTTTATTCTAATTAGTATTGTTTTAGAATGCTACCACCAATTGGGTAAATTGCTGAGTCAAACCTTGCAGCTGAGAAGTCTCAATAAACTTAGCTTGAGAATAGGCAAATAAGTCTCAAATTTTGTATAAATAGGGGTGTAGATCACTTCATTTTGGGACGCATTATTCAATTGCATTATGTTGTTTTTAGTCTGAGATATTCTTGTATGAGCTAAGAGTTATTTGAAAGGAGAGTTTAGTGAGATATTGTGAGATTTTTTTTGTGTGAATTGGGAGAATTACTGAGGTGTCTTGGAGTGAAATGAGCTTGGAATTCAGTTTATTCCATATGGGGTTAGCGTTTAACAGGCATGTTATTTTGCCTTCTTACATTTTATATGTTTTTGAAATGATTGAAAGTTGTTGATGTTTTGTGTGGAAAGAGCATTTATTTGCCAGTTTAGGAAAGCTCATGTTTTGAAAGAGTCTATTATATTTTACTTCTTATGTACTTTCTTGAGTGTTTGTACATACTCCATAATAAGGAGTGATTATATTCTTAGTTTTATATACTAGGGAAAGATGAAGCTAGTGTAGCTTTTGTTGTTATTCAAATCAAGTTATTGTGTATGTCGAACTATAGAGAGTTCAAAGGATACCTTAGAACTAGATTGTTGTATAATGAAATTAGCTTATGTGTTACATTTACTTTTTAGGAATGTTATAAACTTAGGTTGTTCCTGGGGTTAAAGATTACCTTAAGAAGGGAATTGTCTACGAGTAGTATATGGTAAAAGAAATAGGTTGCTCCTGGGGTTAAAGATTACCTTAAGAAGGGAATTTCCTATGCATAGTACATGAATGGTCATTAACCAAATTGAGCTAAGATAGTGGGTGAAGAGATTAAATTTTATATGAAACTTTGGCCAAAGTAGTGTAAGCAGCCATTGTTTACACTGTCAAGATTCATTGTGTCTAGTATAGACATTCCAGTTCGGGATTTTCATACTTGTAGGTGTAGCTACAACGTGATTAGGTTCTGGATTGTAGGGCACAACACTAAGCTTAATAAGGCTATTTGTTATGGGGTTTTACCAACCAATCTCTTCGTCGAATGGTAGGGCCATCTTTCCATATGTGGTAGATGTACAGGGGAAGACATTTGAGTTCATGGGTGGCAGAAAAACACTTGAGTGATGCTTCTCCTCATCAGTTGGCATATGAGATTTGCAGGGGATTTCCTGGACCATTTGTTACTAGTGCTTATGAAGCTTTTGAAGATATGTATGTTACCTTATCCATTTCTATGGAAGTTGTAATGCAAGAAATGCAATCTTGAGATTTGAAATGTATTGGAAAGATTGTAATTATCAATTATAATGCAAACGGAAGTTTGCTATATATTCTATTTCAGATGTGCATTTAGTTTTTGAAATAGAAGAATTTTTTTTATTGCTATATGATGGCATCATCAATTATTCACTTGTGTAAAACATTGGTAATGATTTTTTAGTATAATAACGGGGTTGTTACACTTAGCGTGTATTGTTTAATCCCAACCATCTCAACATCATGCAACTTCTTGTGGGTTGTTTTAATTGCTTCTCTTTGGGATGGACAAGAAATTGTGACTCAAAACCACTTTGACCACCACCAAAAGTAAAAAACCAACCGTTTTTGTTGTTCCTTAAATAGCGGTGAGGATATAATGACACTCCTATAGGGAAACCACAAGAGTCACCAATCATGCTTCTGAATTGCAATCATAGAAACTGCATCTATGTTGGGCAGTTGAATGCAAAGTTGTCCATGCATAAGACCTAACCTAGATAAGGCACAATGTGGATACCACATTGGTTGGTGTTATTATTTTCAAGGATCCTAATGCAACACTTTGATACCAGTTGGAGGTACTAAGAAGAAGCTACAACTATTGTACTACATATACCACCATATTCTTCCAAATTTGTGTTACCACAAAAGAATATTGTAACATTATAAATCAATTATCATTATTTCTATTCCAGAACATGAGTTGCACCCATAGGAAAACATAAAAGAACACCAAAGGTCATGATTATGGCTAAGAGAACATCGAAAACCACCTAGGAGAAACTTACAAGAACCTTGTTGAGAATAAAGAACAAGAAATTAGTCTTGTTTCCTAATGAAAACATTGAAAATTTTCTACTCTAGATAATCTAATGCAAGCACTTATCTCTATTGGAGTTCCTCATACTCGTTCACAACCTAGCTCAAGCACCAACTGAACTAGACTAACTCCTTCCAAGTTTCCCCCATTTTAACAATAATTCCTCTCTCCCTTTCCTTCAACTCACAAAACAAAGACAATAGAACTTACAATATCCCCAATAATACCAACACACCATCCTCACTATCCTCTAAAGACACTGAATAAAATACTATCATTTACAACTACATAACCCAATTAGGTATGATATTGTAAGAAGTCAACATCTCCTTTTATAAAAAAAATTCAAGTTAACCCAACCTTTGAGTATCCAAGACTTGTCCCATATGCATTTTTATAGTCCTTCCAAATTCTTCCACACATTCTCAAAAGATTACATAAAGCTAAAGTGACTTGAAGGATCAACACCATGTATTGTGCTTTTCTAGTGATCCAATTTATTTTATTTTTCTTAATAACTCATGTTATCTTATATCCATCCTCTATAACCCATGTCTTTACTATTGCTCTTTTTTGTTGGTTGGTAAATTTTTCAAGGTCTCATTCTAATATTGATGACTAATCCATTCAATCACTTCTCAGAGGTAGATTGATTTCATCACTTCAAATAAAAATATTAGATTTTGCACAATATTATCCAATTCTACATCCCATGGAGCTAATGAGTTGATCTAACCATTATCATGAATATTTCAATACAATCATCAAAAAAATTGAATATATTTATAAATCATAAGACAAGATAACATCACATTTGCTTTGAAGAAGAGCAATTCTACTAAAAAATCCTATCAACTTGTGTGTGTCTACAATCCAATATAATACTAGTAATTGCACTTTGGTGTGCAATGGGTATGTTGAAGAGGCGTGGAAGGTAAATCAAGGGAAATTTTGGTCTATTTTGTGCATTCATTTATGTGGTACATGGGGTCAATTGGTAGACCATTTAGTAAATGATGTTGTTTGTGCAAAAAAGGTCTCAATAGAGAAGTGATAACTTCAAATTAATAGGGATTCGAACATAATTGAAACAAAACCTTTGGACGAGGAAGATAATTAGGGTCTATTACCAATATGTTCATGTTATGTTTGCAATAAGGAGAGAGGGAGAGATAGGGTTAAGGAGATAGAGATAGAGATAGAGAGGAAGATAGATATAGAGATGCAGAAGAAGAAGAGTATGGAGATAAGGAGAGGGAGGGATAACGAGATATATGAGAGAGTGATAGATATAGATGGAAGGGATAAGTATATATAGTGGGAGAGAGTGGGAGAGAATGAGAGGAAATATAGAAAGATAAATATAAAGATAGGAAGTGACAAATAGAGAGGTAGAGAGATAATGAAATAGAGATAGAGGGAGAGATGAAAGAATAAATATGGAGAAATAGAGATAGAGAGGCAAAGAGATATAGACATATAGGTGTAGGAAGAGGGAGAGGGAGAGGGAGAGAGAGAGAGGGGGGGAAGACATTGAGAGAGAGAGAGAGGAATATAGAGGTAGAGATGAAGATAGAGCAAAAGAAGAAGAGGGGGACAAATAGATAGAGAGAGGTAGAAGGATAGATAAATATAGAGATAGGGAGATAAAGAGGGAGAGATAGAGAGACATAGATGGTGAGATAGAGTGAAAGAGAAATAGAGATATAAGGTGATATAGATAGAGGGAGAGAGGGAGAGAGAGACAAATAGATAGATAGATAGATAAAAGTAGAGATTGACAAATAGAGATGGGGAGAGGGAGAGAAATATGGGGAAATAGAGAGAGGGAGAGAGAAAGAGGGAGAGATAGATATATGGGAAGAGAGAGAGAGAGATAGCAAGGGAGAGAGATAGGTAGAGGATGAATAGATAGATACAAGGGGGAGAGAGGGAGAGAGGTAGGCAGAAGAGGGAGAGGGAGAGGGAGAAGAGGTGGGAGAGAGGGACTGAGATAGGTAGAGGGAGGGAGGGGAAGGAGGAGAGAGAAAGAGAGAGAGAGAGGAGAGAGAGAGAGAGAGAGAGAGAGAGAGAGAGAGGGAGGGAGGAGACAGGCTCAATATATAGAGAGGGAGATGGAGAGGGAGAGATAATATATATAGAGGGAAATATAGATAAATAAAGAGGGATAGGGAAAGAGATAGAGAGATAAGGAGAGAAATGGAGAGATAAAGAGATAAAAGTAGAGAAAATAATGGATATAAAGAGATAGAGAGGAGTGAGAGGGAGACATCGAGGGAGAGAGAAATAGAGATAAAAATTTAAAGTAGGAGAGATGGAGTGAATGAGAGAGATAGCTCAATAGATATAGAGGGAGAGAGGGAGTGATGTAGATAGAGGGAGATATAGAGAGATATAGAAGGATAGTGGGAGAGATAGAGAAAATGGGGAGATAGAGGTAGAGAGATATGGATAGAAAGAGATAACAATAGGAGTGAGAGGGAGATAGACAGAGATAGAATTAAAGAGATAGAGATATAGAGTAGGAGAGGGGGAGTGAAGTGGGGATCTCCCTAATCATGGTTCAGGTCAATGTCACATCGACCAAGCATATCATGTTCATCTAGGTGAATAGAAATAAATAGTGGGAGAGAAAGAAGGTGATAGAGACAAGTAATAGGAGTGAGGTATAGAGAGAGAGAGAAATAGATAGGGGAAAGATAAAGAGATATAGAGATTGAGATTGAGATAGGGAGGGAGAAATATGGAGTGTGCGTATATATGAGAGAGAGATATAGAAATAGAAATATACAAATAGATAGAGAGGAAGGAAAAGAGGGAGAGAAATAGACAGATGAGAGATAAGTAGAGATGTATAGAAAGAGAGAGTGGTATATATATAGAGAGAGAGAGAGGGGGGGAGAGGGATAAATAGATATAGAAAGGAGAGGATATGGAGAGATAGAAAGATAAAGATATGTGAAGTCATATAGAGAGAGGCTGAGAGAGGGATATATAGGGAGAGTAGGAGAGATGGAGGGAGAGATGAAACCAATAAGAGAGACAGATGGAGATAATGAGATATAGATAGAGAGGGAGAGGGAGAGATGGGAAGATATAGATAGAGGGGGAAAGAGTGAGAGATAAAGGAGGTGATGGAGACAAGTAATAGAGAGGGGGAAGAGATAGAGAGGAGAGAGATATATAGAGATAGAGATAGAGATAGAGATAGAGATAGAGATAGAGATAGAGATAGAGATAGAGATAGAGATAGAGATAGAGATAGAGATAGAGATAGAGATATGGAGATAGAGAAATAGAGGAGTGTGTGTGAGAGAGAGAGAGAGAGATATGGAGATAGAGATAGAGAGTGAAATATATATATATATAAATAGATAGATAAGGAATGAGAGAAACAGAGAGCGGATAGAGGATTAGTAGAGATATATATAAAGAGGGAGCAATAGGGTGAGAATAAGAGAGAGAGAGAGAGAGATAGGGATAGAAAGAGGGAAAGATGTAAATATGTAGTGGGAAAGATAGATAGATAGAGAGAGATGCAAGGAGAGGTAAGGAGATAGAGATAGGGGAGAGAGATAGAGAGGAAGATAGAGATGGAGATGGAGACGAAGATAGAGTGGGGATGGAGATATATATATCTTTGCCTCCTATTTCTCTTCATTTGTCTAGCTCTCTATCTTTCTCTCTCTATATGAATTTATATCTTTCCTCTTCTCTTTTCCTGTCTATCTACTATCTTTGTCTTTGTATCTATATCTCTCTTTCTATCTCTCTATATCTCTTTGTCTACCTCTTTATCTCTCATCTCTATCTTTGTTTCTCCCTCTTCTCTCTTTTTTGTTAGTACTGATAAAGATGAGTAAGTTCTAGCTGTCTACAACTCATTATAGTGTGATATATCTTTGCATCACTAATTCTTTAAAATTGAGCCAAATAAAATTATTCTAATGTGCTCTACTAATACTTGGTGACCATGGTATAAAGGTTAGATGACTTCACCTCTCGGTTGTGAACCCAATAATGAGTGTGGGACCATCCCCATGACTTAGAATCACCTTTATAGGTGGTGGGATGTTATTGAAGTGTGGGTGTTCTTCACAACACAATTTCAAGTGTGCCCACCTTTTCAAAGTTGTGCTCATGCACTCTTGCACCATGTGTCTTCCAAAATGTCTGGGAAATCTAGTGACTTCACCTTTGTGATGTGTTCTCTTATCTAAATGGTGCTTTCCTATTGTAGCACACCTTTCTATAGTGCAAATTCAATAAAAATTCAAACACTTTTTGCACTAGAGTATTGTGCATGCACTAAGCATTCATCGACGTGTTGCCACCATAATTGATGGTCCATCTTCAAACCTAACAACGGCTAGTGGGAGACACCATGTTTCACTCCTATCAAGCATTACTAGAAGTAACAAATTCCTACCTAACCTTTAAGAATTCTATTTTAATTTCTTTCAATTCATTATTCTTGTCCATATAAAAGAGAATTATGTGACAGAATTGAGCTAATGAGCAATTGAATTGTATTTAATATATAATTTGTTATATAAATATAATATATATTATACTATAAATAAAATAAATAATATTATTTTATACAATATAAATATAAATATATGATAAAATTAAAAATATATTATTATATATTATATTACATAACATTTATATAAATATATTATTATTGAATTTGTGTTAACATGCTATACTACGATGTTTCCCCTTTGGTGAGTTGTTCTTACAATGTAGACATGGGGCTACCATATGTGAAAGTGGTGTTACCTTATTCGAAGCACACTCATCCTTTGTAGCACAATTTCTTGATAAGCAATCAAATTGAACATGAGCTACTACATTATGTTGACTTGTGGCATCTGTTTTGATTGGGCTTGTATGAACACTTTGATCTTTGTTAGTATTAATAAAAATGACTAAGCACCAAGTGTTTTCAACTCATTATAATGCAATGTATATCTACATCGTGGTTTCTCTAAAGTTGAGCCATCTAAAACTATGCTAATGCACTCTATTGCCACCTAGTGGCCATAGTATAAAGGTTAGCTAACTTCACCTCCTAATTGTGAACCCGATAATGAGTGTGGGGCTGCCCCCATGACATATAATCACCTTTGCAAATGATAAAATTTTATTATAGTGTCGATGCTCTTCACAATGCAATTTCAAATGTGCTTGCCTTTTCAAATTTGTGGTTTTACGCTCTTGTGCCATTTGTCTTCCACCGTGTCTAAGAAAGATAAATGATTCACCTTTGTGTTATGCTCACCCATTCAAAGACTAATTTCCTATTGTAACGCACCTTTTACAACATCTACCCAGCCAGAAAAATACATGTTTGACAGCCAAAAAAAATACACGTTTGACTATATTTATTAATTAATTGAAAATAAAAAATGTGTATTTTTCTGGCTGGGTAGATGTTGCAAAAGGTGCGTTACAATAGGAAATTGATCTTTGAATGGGTGAGCATAACACAAAGATGAAGCATTTATCTTTCTTAGACACAGTGGAAGAAAAATGGCACAAGAGCGTAAAACCACAAATTTGAAAAGGCGAGCACATTTGAAATAGCATTGTGAAGAGCGTCGACACTATAGTAAAATTTTATCTTTTTCAAAGGTGATTATAAGTCATGGGGGCAGCCCCACACTCATTATCGGGTTCACAATTAGGAGGTGAAGTTAGCTAGCCTTTATACTATGGCCACTAGGCACATTTTTTATATTCAATTAATTAATAAATACGGTCAAATGTGCATTATGATGGCTACATAGACAATACTCCCACCTTTTCTCTACAACGTAACTTCTCTAATGAAAATTCAACACTTTTTATATTGGAGGATTGCACATGCATTAGTCGTTGATCGATGTGCTACTATAATAATCGACAATCCATATTCAAACCTAAGAACCACTAGTAGGATACTCCACATTTTGCTTGTATCAACCATTACTACGAGAAGCAATAGATTCCTAACCAGCCTTTAAGGATTTCATTTTAATTTCTTTCAATTCATTATTCTTGTCCATCCAAAAAATAATTATGCGATGTAATTGAGTTGTTGAGGTGATTTCAAAAACTACGACTATAAAAATAAGTTTTATAGCCTTGGTATTTTTCACCCCATTTTTTTCCCTTTTGTTAACTCTTTGCGTCCTCCTCTTTCTTTATAATGGTCTAAATGTTGTATTGTCAATGAATATCCAAGGTTTTGAAGCCCTTGGTGGGCTCTGAAGAGGTTGTCACAACCCTTTCAACTTATGACAAGGTTATGTAAAGACATATATAAAATGTTGCAGTAGTACACTATATTTTTTGATAAAAGTTATACAAAATGGTCAAAGTTATGAACTTCTTCCATAAAAAATATTGGTTCAAAATATTTGAACTTGAGAATCCCTAATAGCTATAGCTGAGTTTATACATAAACTAAAACTACTCTCCTTCATGTGATGCATTTAATATGATAGGTTTTTAAATAAAAAAAACAAGACCTTCAAATAAATAATATATCAAACCTGAGAGAAAATACTAGATGCAATATTTAATGATGGAAGAAAAACTAAATATATTTTCTCTAATAAACCCAACAATGTGTAAATAAAACATGCAAATAAAACCATATAAATTTACAAGTGTTAAAAACTTGCAAATAAAACCAATGTGCAACCCCCAAAAAAAGAGATTATTTATTTGAATTTAACAAGAGACAAAAATGTTGTCATCATAGGCTCATGCAATTACGTCTAGGAGAAGGATTTTTTTGAAGGATAAGTATTGTATTCTTTGCAAAATAGCTATAAAAAATTGTTAACAAACAATAAATAGTGGAGGATGCTATGTTGATTCAGTGGTTGATTAAGCATTCACATTGAAGGAAAAGTTTGCACAATTCAATTAAGACTATAAAACTTATTGCTTTCAGTAAACCTTTATTCTACTTGCATCAATGACGAGTGAAGTCACAACTTTTTCAATGTACTCATATTGTATGAGTGGTGCATGAAAGGTGACAAGATAATAGGAAAGGAGGATAGGAAAAGGAAGTCAAAGGAGATGAAATTTGTAAACAAATACTATATAAAAGATAATGTACTCATCACCAAATTTTCCAAATTATACCTTAGTGTCTTCATCATGGCATCCTCTATTGTCTTCAGTTTCCCCAAATATACTATTGAAAGATTCTACAACACAACAATATTGTGTCAATATTACATATAGTTTGAACAAGATTATGAAGTGTCTTGACAACATGAGCACAGGCAATTTGCTTGATTCAATTACAAACTTACAAAACCAATAGTATAAGTATACTTTTTCCATCCTCAAAAGTATTTCATAAAGACTATTACTCTAGTAAGGAAATGAGTAAGACTAGTTTTATTTAAAACTTTGTTAGTTTATATTTTTCTAAGTAATCTTTTGTTTACTTTCTTTAAAGAAACTACTATTTTATCTTGAAGGCTTGTGTTTAAACTATGTGAATATCGAATATGCTAGATATTGCTACATGCAAACTTTATTTCATCAATAATATTTATTTCTAAATATTTTTTGGTAAGTGGGTAAGATTTATTAGACAAAATTTGGCCTACATGTGATTATTCAAAATATTTTCCCTTATCAGTGAATTCCTTCTTACATTTTTTAGATGTTGTATTGTTTTTAGGTAGATGAGATGAAGGATCAAAACCACAAGATCATATCAATGGTCAATTCCTTAGTGATCTACTAAAGATTTGAAAGGGACATGAGGTAAATATATTTTGGATGAAGCAAGAGAGGGTGAAGTACGTGCCCTTATCTTGCATTTCTTTGCTTTCTATTCCACAACCAACCTCACTTGTGTAGCTAGCAACATCCCTTCATTTTTACATTTAGTTCCTAGTGAATATTTAGTAATAGGAAAAAGGTGTTTTGGAGGAGATGATAGTGTTAGGATTTTAGGCATGTGAGGTTGTGCTTTTGCTTCTTATTTTTATTATGCTTCCATGGATTACCACACCTTGTTCAAATTTCCATTAAAATTACATTTGGTTTTACCTTTGTTGGCTATCGATGAAAAGGGGGGGTTTTGAAACCTACTTCGAGGACCAAAACTAGGTTTTCAAACCATTAGAAAAGTCATTGACTTCTTAAAACTTCACCTTTCCCTCTTTTTTATAATACTAATGGGTTGTGAATAGTATGACAGGTTCTGAATGGTTTGTGACAACTTTTTTGGGGTCCAACAAGGTTGTTACTCATCGTTTTTCATAACTTAACATAGACTAGTTAATATTATAGAACCTTTCCTTGTAACCAATCACTAATTTATTTATTTTGTCTCAAACAATTCACTTATTTCTATTATATTGCGTATATAATATTATATTATTTATTATATTTATATTTATATTATATATTGAATTATGTACTATATAAATAATAAATAATATAATATATAGGGTAGGTGTAAGAAGTTGGGTCCAGTTTGAGGGGAAGTGTCATTTTTTAGCTTTAAAATAGGTACCCATTCATTTTTTAGAATAGGTACCCATAATCCATGTCTTTCATTGGATTTATGCTTAAAAAAGGCATGGTAACCCAACCCTTAGCCTTGGACTTGCAAGTACAAGGTCATGACAATGTCAAGAGAAAAAACTGACTTTAGCAATATGATTGACAGGGTTTTTTCAAAACTGTTTTGTGAAATTAAAACCCATTATAGATGTTGATTTCTAATTTTAAAATATGTAATTTGTTTTATGATTAGATTATTTTTTCTAATTTTTAATTATTTTTGACAAACTGGTCCAAAAACTTGAAATGTTAGGTTTTTTTGTATTTTTTAATAACTTTTAATTTGTTAATTTTCCTGTAAAATTTCTATATAGCATCAATCTACAAACAATTATTTGCACAATGAAAAAAACTCAAAAAATGACTAGTTTAGGTCAAATTATGGTGTCTGTACATGAGGATTTTCAAAAAAAAATAAAAATTAGGGCCAATAAAAAATTAATAAAAAACAAATATTTAGAAAAAGTTATAAAAATATCCTCATCACTATTGAGTTTGATACACTGCAAAAATGAATGGAGAAGACTAAAAAAGAGTAGGAAATTTGGGAGGGAAAGCCTGGGGAGATGTCGAAGAAGATAAGCATTCACGAGAGGTGCTTAATGTAGAAAGGAGATTAGAGGAGAAAAGCCACATTTTGCAATGGGTCTATGAAGGTGGGTAATGGGTGGAAAAATTCCATCTGACGCATCAGTTCAATGAATGATGAAATGCAGGATTTCAAGGAGTGTGGCTATGCCATAATCAAATTAGAAGGGTAGGCAAAATGGTTTGCCGTGGATACATGTACATAGATGGTATCCCCAAAGGCGTATGCCATTTTTGGATCACAGGCAGGAGCACCAAAATAAGAGAAGCAATAATTGGTCTATAAGCCTAGTGACTAGGAATGGCTACACAAAAGGACAACATGGGTGGCTTGAGGAAAAAAAGATACCAATGACGAACACTTTCAACAATTGGAGAAGCAAGAAGGACTCTAGCATAGGAACAGGAAAGTGGGACACACAAGAAGGCCATGGAAAGGGAAGGAGAAGGTGGTAAATGATGATGGATCATCACATAGCTATGTGGATTTGATATATAAGTCAACTAACCCTAGTTTGATGAAGCATTTTGTTACTGTGGATAAAAATCAAGTTAGAAATTCAATAGAAAGATTAAAGTAGATTGGTATTTTTATTAAGTGGGGGGTGCCTAGTGGGATCTAGAGACCATAAGAAATTGGTATTGTAAAAGATGGGGAAATCATATTCAAGTTAGGGTGTTGTCAAATGCATACTATTTGGTAGAATTCCCCTCTAAATCAAAAAAATAGGAAGCATTAAGTAGTGGCCCGCATTATTTGGACAACACTGGGGTGTATCAAATTGATTGGTATCCAAACGATCCCTGGAAACATAGAATTATGAAAGGCTTAGTTTGGTTTTGACTTTACAATCTTCCTATTGAATATTGGGAAAAAGGTATACCTATGGAAATTGGGAAAATCTTAGTCCCGTTCATTTCGTTGGATGAAAAGGTAGAAGATACATGCTTGGGGACATATGCTAGAATCTACTTGATGTTGAATCCGAACCAAATCCTACCATAGGAAATTGAGATCCACACATATGGGGGATCTTGGCTACAAAAAGTGGAAAGGGAAGATTAGCCAAGGTTGTGCCCTAATTGCATATCCAAGGATCATGGGCAACTGGAATGTAGAATTACGGTGAAGTTCAATAGAGTGAATGGGTATGAGTGGTGGCCAATCCTAGTTGGTGATGCGAAGGTAACTTCTATGCAGGAGATTCCCTCGGCCTCTAGAGATCAGGAGGTAGTGAACCCAATAGCAGACTTAAAGGGGTTAGAAGGTTGAACTAGGGGGTTGGGGCTCTGCACTGGTGAATTGGGGGATCTAGTTACTAGCCCCAAAGTATTAGAATTATGTGGTATGAAGATGGCTAGTGATTAGGTGGAACAAAATTCTAACAACATAGAAGAGGATATGACTCTTGGCAACCCACAAAAGTCTATGGATGACAGGCGTTTTAAGGAGAGTTTGTGTGGAAGAAGCAACTAGATTGAAAGTAGAGAAGGAATTGTGCTTGAAAGAGGAAATGGATAACCCAATCAGTACAGATCATGGTGCTCCTCAAACTAGAGAAATAGATAGTGAAGCAAAGGCATAATCCAAAGAAGAAGATACGGGTGAAGAAGAAGAAGGGGAGCTTTTGGAGGAGAGAATGTTAGAACAAACCCATTCAAAGCTGAAGAAACCAAACATAAAGAAAAAAGGAAAGTGAGGGCCAAAATCAAACAAAGAAAAAATGGAAATTGCTACTAATGCAACTAGACAAATGAAATTGAGATCAGGGAAGGATGTAATCCTTGCCCAGGGCAAATGAGGGCCATAACATGGAAAGTTAGAGGCATTTTTTCCCCTAACAAATGGTGTTTGATCAAATGCCAAATAGATCAAACCAGGGTTGATATTTTCTTATTACAAGAAACAAAACTGAGTAAGGAGGAAAGTGACAAAAGATTAAGTTGTTGGAGGTAGTGGAAGGGCCACTTTGTTGGGTCCAAAGGTGCCTCAGGGGGTGTAGGACTTAGTTGGAATCCATTAGCAGTTGAAGGAGAAGTTGTGGAAGATAACAAGAATTGGATCATGATAAGGTGCAGAATGTTGTAGAGAAATGAGCACTTCTTTCTCATTAATGTCTATGGGCCAATTTCCACGATAGGTAAAAGTGAACCATAGCATCAAATTACCAATAGAATTGCAAACTGCAAGTGTGAAAAATGAATCAATGTAGGGGGCTTTAATACAACTTTAAAAAATGAAGAAAAAAGAGGTGGTTTAGCAAGGATCACAAATGTGCAACAAAACTTCCAAGACTTTATAGATAGTAATCGGTTAAAGGATGTGCAAGATAACAACGGTGTATACACATGGTCGAATAGGAGAAAGAACTTCACAAACATAGCTAAATGGTTGGAAAGATTTATGCTTTTCAAAGATTGGGTAGGACAAGCGAACTTGCATGAGACTTTAGTATTAGCACTCACAAGATCAGATTATTTCCTAGTGCAACTAAAAATCATGCTTGTAGAACCCCCAAAAGGAAACCCTTTCAAATTCAAGAACATGTGGACCTGATGGAAGGCTAATGGAATGAATTCAAGGTAGGAAACCAATCCAATATGTTTAAGATTAACAAGAATTTGAGTTATGTTAAGGAAAAATTGAAAGATTGGAACAAGACATGCTTTAAGAATATCTTCCAAGAAAATAAAAGAGTAGAACAAGATCTAGCAACTTTAAATGAATACATCATTAAGAATGGGATGGGAGGAGAGGAATTTGAAATAGAAAAATCCCTAAGGGAAGAACTAGCTGAGATATTGAAAAGGGAAGAGTTCTTTTGGAGGCAAAAATCTAGAGAGACCTAGCTAAAGGAAGAGGACAAGAACACAAAGTTTTTTCACAAAACAATTGTAGCCAACCGAGGCAAGAATAGAATCACATATATCAAGAGAGAGGATGGTGTGATGACTCAATCCATGGAGGAGGTCAATGCTGAAGTAGTGAGATTCTTTGAGTCAATTCTGAATAGGGAAGCACTCGAGCATAGAGAAGTGAGGGAAAAGATACACAAATCCATCCCTACTATTATCAACATAGAGAAGAATGATGATTTATACTAGCACATTGGGAAGGAAGAATTTAAGGTCACAACCTTTCAATTAAATCCTAACAAGGCTTCAGGACTTGATGGATTCTTGGCCAGTTTCTTCCAAAAGTTTTGGGAGATTTTAGGGGATGATCTATCATTGGCAGTAGAAGAATCAAGGAGTAAGATGACTATGCTTGGGACCCTCAACCACACCTTCTTGGCCTTGATCCTGAAGAAAAATAATCCTCAAGCAATGTGTGATTTTAGGATGATTGCTTTGTGCAACACGGTGTACAAGATTGTTACTAAAGTCATCGCAAACATACTCAAGAAAGCCCTAAAGTCAATTATTTTAGAAGAGCAAAGTGGATTTGCACCTGGGAGGTCAATAGTGGAAGGTATCATAATAGCACACAAAACCATACATTCAACAAGGAAAGCATGGGATGCTTGTATGATCCTTAAATTTGATATCCTTAAGGCCTATGACTTGGTGGATAGACAAATTTTGGTGACAATGTTGGAAAAGTTTGGGTTCAGTGAGGGGTGGATCAACTGGATCAGGAGCTGCATATCTACCCCAAAATTATCGATCTTGGTGAATGGATCTGCACATGGCTTCTTTTCTTCCTCAAGAGATCTAAGGCAGGGAGATCCACTTTCTCCCTTCCTATTCATCATCATGGTGGAAGCACTCAAAAAATGCATTATCTCACTAAAGCAAGAGGGAAAATGGCAGGGTGTGTCTGTGGCTAACGGTCTAGATCCAATCACCCGTCACCAATTTATGGATGACACCATCCTGTTTAAGGTTGTGTGTAGAAGAGAGCCAAGATTATCAAGACATTCCTAGATGAATATTGTTCGGCGTCTTGGCAGAGCATTAATTGGAGGAAATCAGAGGTCTTTTTCCTAAACATGTAACCTAACCTTCAGAAAGACCTAGAAAGAATTATGAGTCTGAAGGTGGTAAAATTTCCAGGGCACTTTCTGGGGATGTCCTTGTTCATAGGTATTAACAAGAAAAGCTATTGGTAAAATCTAATCAACAACTACAAAATTAAAATGGAAACATGGAAAGGTAAATGGTTGCCATTTGCTGGAAGACTTTTGATGATAATGATAGTCCTCTTAGCTATCCCAATATACTCTATGGTGTGCCTACAAATACCTAAGGTAGTGGAGGAGGATCTTAATCATATCCTCAAGAAGTTCTTTTGGAGTGGAATGGGGGAACAGAAAAATTCCCTTTGGTTATGTGGGACAAGATTTTCTCACTAAAGGAGGTTGGAGGGGTGGGTATCAGGCAACTGGCAATAATGAATTTGGCTATGGGAGCCAAACTAGTTTGGAATCTATGCGAAGGGTGATCAAAATTGGGTCAGGATTCTCAAGAGGAAATACCTTGACTCAAATGAGGCCACATGAATTCTAACTACTGTGGATCCTCCTAAGGGTTCTACAATCCAAAATTACATATTCGAGTGCAGGGACATTGTCACAAAACATGTTACTTGGGAAGTTAGGAATGGGAAAAGTGACTCATTTTGGAATGACTCATGGGGAGGTATGGAGCCCATTTCTAATCATCCCAACCTAGAGGATATAAAAAATGAGACCATTCGCGAGTGGGGTACAAAGATCAACAACTATGGAACTGTAATTAAACAAAATGGACTGGCCTGTTGGGAATGACGCTCCCTGCAGGATGTTGATGCCCCTTAGGATCAAAAGGAGGTGCTTGTTGCAATTCTAAGAAATATAACCTTTGTCCCCTCTAATAAAGAGGACCTTCTTAGATGGTGTGGATCTAATACTAGAACCTATAATGTCAAATTTGGATATAAAGTTAAGGAAGTAGCAATTTCCAAATAGAATTGGTCAAGCAAACATATCTGGAATAAAAATTGTCTCCTAAAGGCTGGGGTTTTTGCCTGGTTAGCGATACAGAAAAAGGATTCTTACCAAAGATCAGTTGGAAATGTTTGGTTTCAAGGGTTGAGGAGATGTGCATTATGCAAGAATAGCAATAGAACTGCCAACCCTATCCTTTTCACATTCCCACAACAGATGCTTGTTGGAAATTTTTCATGAGAAAACTGGTTTTTCAATGCCTGGTCCCACTCGACATTGAAGCTTGGTTCAACATGTGGCTGCAGAGTTTTCAAAAATCAATCTTTGATATCCTTTGGGTTGTCATCCCCTTGACTATTATTTGGGAAAACTGGAAGGAGAAAAACAAGAGGATCTTCAAAGATAAGGAGATGGAAAGTGAGAGAATCTATAGCAAAATTGAGGGACATGTAACAAAATTAGTTAACAAAGTGGCCTGAAATAAGTCGATTAACAAAATAATATTTTTGAACTAGGATGATAAGATACTAAAATTATTCATAGGACTAAACCCCCCCCCCATATGTGGGATTGGTGCAGATGACCAACCCTCGATAAAAAGGAAGGATGTGAGATGGGAGGCCCCAAAGGTTGGGTGTATCAAGATCAATTTTGATGGCGCCTCAAAGGGAAACCTAGGGCCGAGTGGGGCTTGTTGTATTGTGAGAGATGCACAAGGAAAGATACTTGTAGAAAGTGTTAGGGTTTAGGCAGGTTGGAGCAATAAACATTAACAATTATATGCAAATTAAATAACCCAGAAATAACAATGAAGAATAACACAAAAGAGATCAACACAAAAATTTAACATGGTTCACCCAATATAGGCTACATCCATAGAAATTCAACCACCCAATGATTTTATTATCCAGTGCAAAGCATATTACAATCTCACGAAATGTCATCCTGCAACATACATCCCAACCGCTTATAACAAGCTTTTTGGAAGCTTCTAGAACAAGGGTTTTACAAAGTCATTTTTTTAACTTGAGGATGCGTTATGAGTGTATAGTTTTTGCATGATCAACACCACATATCAACAATCTTCCACTTGGAGACTTATTAGGATTCACACCAAACAATCTCCCACTTGGAGACTGATCTTGGACGACACTGATGCACTTGCACCTCCCACTAGATTACATGTCTAGTTGGTTTCTTATATCCACCATTATCAGTTGTGAAGGCCAATGGAAATTGATGAGGAAATCAATTTCTCCCCTGTAACTACCTTTGTGAACATATTTACAGGATTCTCACTAGTGTGAATTTTCTCCAACTTCAACTGTCCATCCTCCAAAATTGATCAGATGAAGTCATAACTAAGTTGTATGTGCTTAGTTTTTTAATGCAAAGCTAAATTCCTAGCAAGATGAATGGCACTCTGGCTATCAGTGTACAAAGTGTTATCTTCTTGTTGTTGTTCCAATTCCTCCAGAAAACATTGTAACTAAATCATCTCCTTGCTAGCTTCTGTAGAAACAACATACTCAGCTTCAGTGGTTGAAAGTGCAACAACCTTTTGCAGCCTTCAAATGCAACTAATTGCGGTACCTCCTATAGTAAAAACATACCCTGTAGTACTCCTGCTATAAATATCACCCACCATATTAGAGTCAACATATCCTTTTAGAGCATAGTTTGTTCCTTTGAAACATAGTTTTTTTGAAGTAGTACCTCTCAAATATTGGAGAATCCATTTTACCGCATTCCAATGTTTCATTGCCGGATTGATCATATACCTGCTCATAACTCTGACTATATGTGCAATATCTAGCCTTGTGCATACCATTGCATACATCAAGCTACCAACTGCTGATGCAAATGGTATTTTAGACATTTTTCCTTCCTCCTCTTGTGTCTTTGGACACATCTCCTTAGTCAACTTAAAGTGACTAGGCAAAGGTGTACTAACTACTTTTGCATTATGCATGTTAAACCTTTTCAACACCTTCCCTACATACTCACTTTGAGAGAAAAATAATTTTATGTTTGTCCTATCCCATGTGATCCTCATACCAAGGATTTTTTTTGTTGCACCCAAATCCTTCATAGCAAATAAATTTTCTAATTTTTGCTTAAGTTCATTAATATGCTGCATGTTAGACCCGACAATAAGCATGTCATCAACATAAAGCAACAAGATAATATAGCTATCGTTACCCAATTCCTTAAAATAAACACAATAATGAAAATAACATCTTTTGTAACCTTGTTCAACCGTAAAACTATCAAATTTCGAATGCTCCCACTTATTTTTGGTATCTACCTACCTTGCTTCTTCATAACCTTCAAGTTCACCAGGATCAGTTAATAATATACAATATAACAATGTATAAATTTTTTTTAGATGTCTAGTTATCCTTGTAGAACGTCTAACACTTGCAGGAGTTTGTGGGATAACTTGTTCCTAAGCATCAGGTACCACTGGCATTTTATTTTTTGAAATCTCATCCAACACCACATATTCCTTTTTGGCCTATTCATACTTCTTTTCCTATAACTGATACTTATACATGACCTTCCCATTGAATATAACATCTTTGCTCCTAATGATTTTATGATTTTCATAATCCCATAACCGATAACCAAATTCATCTACTCCATATCCAATTAAGGTACATTTTTTAGACTTAGCCTCAAGCTTGGTTCTATTTTCAATGTCAACATTGACAAAAGCTTAACAACCAAAGGCTTTTAGAAATGAATAGTTTACCTTTTTACCCGTCCATGCCTCCTCTACAACACCACCATCCAAAGTATTCGAAGGTCCTTTTTTTATTAAATAAATAGTGGTATGTACAACATCTACCCAAAACTGTAAGGGTATTCCAACATGTAATCTCATGCTCCTTGCACGCTCCATAATGGTCCTATTCATCCTCTCAGACACACCATTTTCTTGTGGGGTTCCAGGAATCATTTTTTGCCTATGGATTCCATTGTATGAACAATAATTTTCAAATTCTCTACTGCAATACATGCCTCCATTATCAAATTTGAGACACTTCAACTTTTTTCCTATCCCATTCTCAATCAAAGCTTCCCACTTATTAAAAGTTTCAAACACTTGTGATTTTTGTTTTAGGAAATACACCCATGTTTTCCTAGTTGAATCATCAATGAAAGTAACATAATAGCAAGAGACACCAAGAGAAGATACCTGAGCTGGTCCCCATACATCTGAATGCAAAAGCTCTAATTTCTCACTCTTCTTCTCTTTCCCAACTTTGAGAAATTAGACTCTTTTTTGTTTTCCATAAGCACAATTTTGGCATAACTCCAAGTCAATATGCTTTAGACCTGGTAGAAAATTTCTAGAGTGAAGGATCATCATCCCTTTCTCACTCATGTTCCCAAGTCTATGGTACCACAATTTTGTTTTTGTCCCTGCAACAAGTGCTCTAACTGTCTCAATAGCAACCATTTTTGTAGCAGCTAAGGTAGAAAAAGTATTATCAGTACACAAATATAATGTGCCTACCTTTTCACCTTTAGCTACTAGTAATACACCTTTAGTGACCTTCCAAACTTTATCTATAAATGTAACTATGTAGCCTTCACTACCCAGTTGTCCTACAAAGATTAAATTTCTTCTCAAATTTGGAACATGCCTTACCTCTTGTAGCAACCATTCATTTCCATTCTACAACTTAATTTTTATTTTTCCTTTTCCAACAATCTGGCAGGGTTCATCATCACCCAAATATACCTATTCAAAATCACCTCAAACATAATCTACAAAATATTTCATATGGGGTGTGGCATGAAATGAAGCCCCTGAATCTATTACCCATGAATCATTAACATTATCTAAACATAGAATTAAAGCATCTCGCAATTTATTACTTGAAACATTAGCTTCCTAACTATCATCATGTTTTCCATCTTCTTGTTTTCCTTTTTGAGACCAACAATCCTTCTTCAAGTGTCCTAGCTTTCCACAGTGCCAACGATCCATTTTTCCTCTGAATTTAGATCTTCCTTTCTTCGAATTCCCTTGTGACTTCCCATGATTTGTTGGGCTTTTTCCTCTCTCCTTTGTTCTCCCCCTATTCTCTACAATCAAAGCATTACCCAATGTTGAAGTCTCACCTATGCTTTTTTGTCACATTTCCTCACTAAGGATAACACCAACAACATCATCAAATTTTAATGCATTTGAACCAAAGACATAGTTACTTACAACCATTACCAAGCTATTTCAGCTTTCTAGAAAAGAACATAAAACCAAGAGAGCCCTCACCTCTTCATCAAAATTCACTTTTATAGAAGTTAACTATCCAATAATCATATTAAACTTATTTAAATGCTCTATCACATATCCACTTTCAATCATTTTTAGATTAAACAAACGCTTCATGAGAAATACCTTATTTGAGGTTGAGGGTTTTCATATAATTTAGCCAAATGTTTCACCATATCCACTATTGTCTTTGCTTATGCTATATTGAATGTCACTGATGGTGTCAGGCTCAATCGGACGATTCCCAGTGCCTTTCTATCTAGAATATCCCATTCTTCAACGGACATCGTAGCCTCTTTCTTTGTTTTTCCTTGCAATGGCCTCCATTGATCCTTTTGATACAAATAATCTTCCATCTGCATCTTCCATAATTGATAATTTTGGTCGTTGAACTTCTCAACCTTGAATTTTCCTTCTTCCATTGCTCCCACTCAAATCTATAGGTTTCTTACCAATCAATCAAAATACACACAACTCTGATACCAGTTGTTAGGGTTCAAGTAGATTGGAGCAATAAACATTAACAATTATATGCAAATTAAATAACCCAAAAATAACAATGAAGAATAACACAAAAGAGATCAACACAGAAATTTAACATGGTTCACCTAATATGGGGTACATCCACAAAATCTCATCTACCCATTGATTTTATTATCCAATGCAAAGCAAATAACAATCTCACGAAATGCCATCCTACAACATACATCCCAGCTGCTTATAACAAGTTGTTTGGAAGCTTCTAGAATTAGGGTTTTACAAAGTCATTTTTTTCACTTAAGGATACATTATGAGTGTACAGTATTTGCATGATCAGTCACCACATATCAAGAATCTTAACTTGGAGACTAGTCGGGCTCCACACCAAATAGAAAGGTCAATCTATCTTGGAAATAACACCAATAATATCATGGAATTTAGAGTGACTCTGATTGCTTTGCATATGGGGTGGGAGATTGGTGCTAAGCATATCCACCTCGAGGGGGACTCCCTTATAACTATAAATTCCATTCATCTCAACAACACTCTAAATTGGAAGCTTTGCCACTAGCTTTGGGTCATCAAAGAAATGCTTGAGAGGTTCAAGGAATACAAAATTAGCCACGTATATAGGGAAGGTAATGAAATGGTCAATGGGTTGGCAAAGGCGATGGCAGAGAGGGCACAAAACTAAGGTGGATGACACATAGGGAAATGATGAGTGGATTGGATGTGACAAGGGCACTTATAAATTGGAAAGTGTGCCTTGAAAACCTAGTCTCATGAGGAATTACATATCGAATATGGAAGTTATCTTACTGGCATGGTTGTGGAGGGTGAAAAGACGGGGCTCTGCATTCATTGATTAATTCAATGTGGCTAAATACGAAATGAGTTGGTATATGTGGAAAAAATATTATATGGTATGTTGTAGATTTGAAGTGATAAGCCAGACGATACAACCATTGATGTGTGGCTCAACCATTCATCATGACTACACAAGGTAGGTTTCTTGAAATAGGCTTAGGCGGTAGCCAATGACTCATTCTTCTTTCTAGCTTTGGAAGTTCAAAAATTTGGGGAGCAATGGATACGCCAATTTTCTTGGAGTCTACCAAAAGGAAAATGTCATTTCATGGGGAGGTTATAGATAAAAGGATAAAGGCCATATTTGCTTTGGACCATCCTCTAGTACTGTAGGAAACTAAAAAAGTATTGGGGGTAGAATTCTTGATTGCCCATCACCACTATAGGGTAAACACATCTATCATGGTAATGTTTTTGGCAATGCTTCTTTACATGGGCATGTCCAAGGCCAAGGGAAAAATTTTATGCCAAAATATTTTAGATACACATTTCTTGGTGAAATTGACATGGCCTTGGACGATGTGGAAAACAATCTTCTCATCCCGATATTGCATAATTACTATATGGCATTGGGTTGGGGGTTGGAAGTGAATAAATTCCCCATTGTCTGCACTTTGAAGCCGGAAATGTTGGAGAGGTGTTGGGAGGAGATAGAGCAGATCATAACATTTCTAATGCATGTGGTTGGAATTAACCCAGTGCCAATGACAAGATGGGTGATGGAGTTTATGGCTATCAAAGGGTTGGAGGGGCAAGTTGAAGTTGAGGATGGTGAGGACTAAGGTCTAGGTCAAGGTGAAGAATGGATTGTGAATGACTTTAGGGACATCAAGGAGGTTGCAACCAACTTGGCCCATCATGCATGTGGCATCGACTGTCCAATGGTGGCCAATGCACTTGCAATAAGAAAAATGAGGGAGGAAGGTGATGACTAACTCTAGGTAGGTGGTGTTTATCTATGTATTTTTTTCTATAGCAGATATTGTGTCACCATATCTATGTAGTAGCAGTCTTAGTAGTCAAATGTTTGGCCCCAATTTTGTGGTTGTGGGTGCCTCTAGGCAATAGAAAGTTAGTAGGTTCAGTTTACAATCGGGCTAATGTTTGTTTCAATGTATATGCAGTATTGGTGGTGGGTTGAATAGGCTAGTAATGGTTGGAGACTCTGAATTAAACTCTCATTGTAATATTTTTGATGATCAATATAATGGGTGTTGCCCCTTAGCAACTATTTAACTATAAAGGGGAAACCACATGGAGCATATGGGTAGGAGGAGCAATGGAGTGAGGGTTTTGAAATCCTTTGATTTGGCTGGAGATGAAGACTCTGACTTAGATGATGATGGCAATGGTGGCGATAGGAGGTGGCTCGATGGCTTGGGTTTTTATTGGTTGTGTACTTCCCTCTTTGCATCAGTTCTCATTGTTCCTCTACGTTGTTGCTACTTTGGTTTGTGTCTTTGTTGGAGCTCTGCGGTTTGGGGCTGCCCCTATTCTTTCCTCTCCCCTTAGGTGTCTTTGGTTGGCTTGGAGCTATTGCTATTGTTCCTAGCGTGACTAGAAGGGGCTTTCTTCCTCTCTTGGTTTGGTTTTGGTTTCCCTTCCTGGTTTTTTCTTGGCCGCTCTCCTTGCAATGGGTGTGGGAGTGTGTTGGCTGCTTTGAGGAAGTTTGTTTGTTAAATGGGCTTACTTATGTTCCTATTCGGTGTATTGGGAAGGCTTGGGGGCTCCTCATGTTGACCTATTATGCTTCTTGCATCCTCTTGGGTGTCCTTAGTTCCTACTTGTTTTTTTGGTGGCTCTCTTTTGGGGGTTTTTGTTTTTAGAGTGTGTTGGGTTCTTCTTGTCCCCTCTCTATGGAATGGTGGCATCTCCCTCTGGTTGGTTGTGTGGAGTTTTGGCCCATCTCCGGCTCTGACTGGCATGTTGGGGTAGCTTGGTGTTCTTTTTGGCTAGGCCTTCTCCTTATTCTTGTCCTATTTGGGGTCCCCTGTTCCTCTTGGGACTTGATTGTTCCTGTTCACTCTAAGTCAGGGACTCTACCTTTGGTGGTTTTTTGGCCTATGTTTCTTCATGTTGTTGTGTTTTCTGTGGCCTTGGTCTCACTGGTTGAATGTTTTTTGCAGCCTTGTTCTCTCTGGATGAGTGTCTTTGGATCCTCTTTGTTGAGGTCGCTACTGCTCCTCTTATCCCTCAGGTGGCATGCGTTGTTCTCTCTTCTGGTGGGGTTTAGATCCTTTGTTCCAAAGTTTTACTTCTGCTTGTTGAAGCCTTCTAGTCTCTTTGTTATGTGCTTTGGGCCTTGTCTTGGTTTGGTTTTTTGGTACCCCAGTTGGGTTTCGAAGTCACTGTTGATGCAGGGGCTTGAGGTTCTTTCTTGGGCTGAGTAGCCTCATGTTTTTATTCTAAAGGCTCAGATTTCTTTGGGTTTTGTCTGGTTAGCTGAAGTGTTTTCTTATGTCCTATATCTACACTATGTTATGCCAAAAGAGGATATGTTGGTCTAGCCTTCCAAAGTCTTTGCATTCTCTCTAGATCTACAGGTGGGATCTTCTATGGAGGTGGAGACTGCTCCCATTGAGGCGAAGCCCTCTTCTATTGAGTTGGAGATGGTTGTCGTAGATTCGATGGATTTTCTGGTCAGCTTGTTCCTATCGAGGTGGAGCTTGGTTGGGCAGGAATGTGAAGGCTTGGGAGGTTGGGGCTCTCATCTCTTCTTCTCCTATAGAGGGGAGCTCCCTCCTGTTGAGGTGGAGGTGGGATTGGCTCTGGTGGGGTGCTGCTACATGAAGATGGATGTGCTTCAGTGTTTTGGTGTGCTCTCCAACTCCCCTATTGAGGTGGGGTTCATGGAGTTGCTAGTGTTTTTTATTATGGGTTTGGGGTTGATGGTGCTCTCAACCATTAAGTTTCCTTTTTCTCTTGGCTCAGTGATGTTTCTCTTGAGCAAACAGTTTGTTTTTTTTTTATGCCTGGCTGATGTAGGAGGGTTCTACGTTCACTTAAGGTTTCTAGGTCCTTGTTAAAGTCTAGTTGTTTAGGGATCTAGTCCCTCTAATTATTTTTTGTTGTAGCTTGTGTAGTCATGCCTTCTTGTTAAATGTTGTTGTTGTTTTGTTGTTGACTGTATGTGATTTATCTTTTCTATAGCTTGTTTTCCTTGGATAGGGTTATGAAAGCCCTTCAAAACTGGTTGTATTTGGTTTCGGGGCCCCATCAAAACTTGTTTACCTCTAATCAAAAACTATTTAACTATAAAAAACATTCAGTATAATACACATCTTTTATTAGAAGGAATTAGAAAAATAGTTTTATTTAGGTCAAATTATGGTGTTCGTATACGTGCATGGTATGGTCCTAAAAAAGTGACTTTTAAAAAGAGGTTTTTATACATGCCTATTAAAAATTATTTTGTATCATCTAGGTATTAGAATAAATTACATATTTACAAACTAAACTCAAAATACTAAATTACATATTACTTGACATTTTAAAGATACTATATGTAAGTGCTTCAAATTTTTAGTCCAACCATGACAAATTTTACAAATCAGGAAAAACACTTCCACTTTTTGAACATTTTGAGGACCCAACTTCTTGCGTTTACCCTATAATAATATATTATATTATATATTATTATATATTATATGATAATAAATTATAAATAATATATTCATATTATATATCATATAATATATAAAAAATATATATTATATTATTTATATTATATAATGTAAAATATAATTTATAATATAATATAAATATGAATCTATCCATTGCATAGCTATACTAAAACTATCTACCTACAAAAACCCATTGTCAACCAATTTCTATGTAATTGGTGACCTATTTTCATTTCCCATCCTCTATCAAAAGTCATCTAGGATGACATGCCCTAGTTTAGTGTCACCAAATTTTAGCAATGTGCTCTCTAGACCAAATAGATATTCATACCCAAGGTATTTATACTTCATTTTAACCATAATCAATTTGCACAAAAGTTGAAATAATTCTTTTAGAACACAGTCAAACAAATCAAGGAGAACCTTAATATCCATTGAGCAATTTGGTACTAGGAAATTATTCATGAAACAAAATTACCCACGAAAACCTTTCCCATAATTCACAAGAGAGAAATAAAATTAAGTACCTTTTCTTCGGTCGAATTGTTCTACTGTGAATAGGATATGAAATTTCCTTTGCAATGTCATTCAAAAGCACTCTACAAATTCATATCCTTTCTCTCATAGATTCTTTGATGATTTCTTGTTAAAGTGCCTCTTTTGATGATTTAATTTATAGGTTGGCATTTAATGTCCTCGATCCTTGTGTGCATTGATGGTGTCATTTATAATGACGTGTTTGTGTTTTTTTCTTTTGTTAACACCTGGCCTTTTTTAAATATGAACTTTATATTTGTCCGTAAAAAATTTAAATGATTTTCATAACCTCATCATATCCCAACAATAGTTTTGAAACCAATTGATGAAGCCAAAAAGATTAAATTTATTCTTACAAAACAATCCATAAACTATTGTTGAAACATCTTTGAAAAAACATTGTAAATCGGAGGTTGTGAATGACTTGTCAACCACCCACTAGGTTGGTAATATGATGTAGGAGCATCCAAGGTTGATTAACAATCTTGCATCAACCAAAAAGAGAGTATTTTACTTTAATTTCCTAAGGTTTGGTATTTTATGTTGTAGGATAAATAAATTGCAATATCAGGCCTAAATAATATATTAAATAATTGGCCTTATTAAATTATTGCAAAATATTGATGTGAGAGATAGTTTAGGTGGTAAATCTTGATTTGTTGAATTCAAAAAGGCAAAAAAGAGAATCTAGTCATGGGTATTTGAGAATTTACAAGTTGAGGCAACTCATTAAAGCTCTTGAATTGTAGCATGGAAAAATCTAGATGCCCATGTTGTGTTGACTACAACTTTTCCAAGATTGGGCCTCTAGGAGTGGAATCTAATTTGTTGTCTTTTCTTGGGAGTGGTTTTGATTTTTGATTTTTGGTTGAGAATTTAATATTTGGAATGTATTTTCAATGCATTCTTCCTAGGTTGGGCGTGGAATATGGGAGTTACAGCAAATTGAGGTGGTTGTTGCTGTGTTGAAGGTTGAGATTTGACAATTTTAAAATTGTCATTTTCTAGAATTTGGAGGAGAGGTTCTAGGCATAGTTCTTGGAGGAGAAGACATAAAAAACCATGATTTTGTAGGTTTGAAGATGTATGTGTAGTATCAAATTGATTTGTGAATCAAAGGTTTATGGCAGTAGAGTTTTCCTCTAAAGGTTGTAGGTTGCATAAGCTAGAATCTTGTAAAAGAAGATTGATTTAAGGAGATAATTTTTGTAATTATTTTTTTCTATTATAATTCAATTTAATATCAGTTTTGAAATGGATTTCACCAATCCAGATGGCTGCTAAAAATTGTAATTTCATATTTTTTTTGTTATTATGTAATTTTTGGAGAGTTAGAATGAGAAACTAAGACACTTCTCATAGATTTTTGTGTCTTTTCAAGCATTTTATGTGTTGCATGTATGTTTTTGAGGGTTTATGAGTGAGTATTTATTTTTCCCTTCATTAGTGGTATCAAAGCTAGTGTTCCTAAGTGTGCAAGAAAAAGTGTCGATTGGAAGTGGTTTACACTAGGACCTAGGGTGGAGTGTGTGTGATTTTTGTTGCATGTGTATGTGCAACTTGCAAGAGCAGCCACACAAAATATTTATGGAGTAGAGGTTCTTGAGTGTGTAAACATATTGTCAAATGTGAGGCAGTTTGCAATCGAACCAAAGAGTATTGAGGATTGGAGTTTTGCGATGTGAGAAATGAGGAAATTGCAGCAATTTAGAGGATGGGATGGGTCTTGAGGAGGCCCATATGAATTTTATTTTGGTAACAATAATGGGAAGAAGTGGAAAATAGGGAGTACCATGAAGAATTTAAAAAGCTCCTAGATGAAGTAGATGTATTGGAAAAAATGGTTAAGGAGGATGTGAAATTTTGGGATGAGAGATACGGGAGGAACACTCTCATAAAAGAGGACAACAAAGAGAAGATTAAGAAGAAAAAGTATCAAAAGAATAAAACATGAAGAGAGGAGAGTTGTAGGTAATTGTAAATGTCTTTCTATTGATATTTTGAATGCAGGAAAGAAAGAAGATGTAATAGAGTGTCATGCATGTGGCACAAAAGAAGAAGAAGAGGATGAGTATGAAGAAATTGATGAGCCTAAATTTGACGAATATCTATTGGAAGACATGAAGGATGAAATTACAAAGGTTGTAGTAACAACAAAAGAGCTAAGTACAATGGATAACGTTGAAGAAGAGGACACTGAAGTTGAAATGGTAAAAGAGGAGATAAAACTTGCATTTTGTGAGTTAATTGGTGATTTTGATTCACTTATGAATAATGTGAATGGAATGGGTGAATATGAGGAAGATGAAAGTTTTGTTGCAATAGTAAGAAATAGAGGAATATCATATTTTGATGAGGTTAGAATGAAATATGATTTGTGTTTGAATGATATGACGAGTGACGGTGAAGAAGGAATTGTAGTAGTGAAAGTTGCAACAGAAAGCAATGAGGTAAAATAAAATTTTAATATATACTTTGATGAGGATAAGAATGTAGAAATGGATAAAGTTCTTGCATCAATGAATCAGTTTGAGAAGGTAAAAATTGAGAAATGGGAGGTGAAGGTAAAAGGGGAGTTTGATAAAGATATTTGTATGAATGATAATTTATTTTAGTCCATGGAAGGGATAAATATTTAGATTGTGTTACTGACATTGAAATAGATGAATAGGAGGAAGATGGAAAGGATGAATTTATTGATTGCATTACTCATATTGAATTTGTAGCACTAGTTATAGGACAAGGAAGTGATATAATTGCATGTCTTGTAGAAGGCGTGAAAGAAGAAAACAAAGTAGAAGATGCAATAGGTGATGAAAAGGTAAATTCAAATTTTTAGTGAATTTGAGAATAATTATTTTCATGTTGAGATGGATGGGTTAGTGAATGCAGATGAGATGGTTCACTTAAAGTTTGTTAGAGATGATTGGCATGCACAGAAGGATTTGTATGGTGTTGCAGAGTTAAGTGCAGGTGCGAATTAGTGGAGGGGGATGGACTATGGTGGGTTGAATCCCACGAGACTAGAGGAGGCTGTAAATTACACTAGGAGGAGGTGGTTGGTTTATGGTGGAATTGATTCTACATTCAGGAGGTTCAATGAAGAGCAAAGTTGTTAGAGAAGGAAGCTTGTTCCAGCTAGGTATTGGAAGAGGAGAAAGAAGAACTCTTGGTGGTACCAAATTCAGTAATAGAGATTGCTGAAGGTTGTTTAAAACTTGAAAGGATGGTCCTACCATTCAACTCCATTTTTTGAGACCAAGGTCACAAAGTCTTTCTACCTTGGGTGTCTAATATAGGAGCATCCACGATTGACTGAAAATATTGCATCAACCAAAAAGAGAGAATTTTACTTTAATTCCTTAAGGTTTGGTGTTTTATGTTGTAGGATAAATAAATTGTAATACCATGCCTAAATAATATATTAAATAATTGGCCTTATTAAATTGTTGCAAAATCTTGATGTGTGAGATAGTTTAGGAGGCAAAATCTTGATTTGTTGAATGCAAGAAGGAAAAAAAGGAAACCTAGGTGTGGGTATTTGAGAATTTACAAGTTGAGGAAACTCATTAAAGCTCCTCAATTGTAGCATGGAAAAATCTAGGTGTCCATGTGTTGACTGCAACTTTTCCAAGATTGGGCCTATTTTCTAGGAGTGGAAATCGATTTGTTGCCTATTCTTGGGAGTGGTTTTGATTTTTGATTTTTGGTTGATTATTTAATATTTGGAATGTATTTTCAATGCATTCTTCTCAAGTTGGACATGGAATATGGGAGTTACAACAAATGGAGGTGGTGGTTGTTGTGTTGAAGGTTGAGATTTGACAATTTTGAAATTATTATTTTCCAAAATTTGGAGGAGAGGTTCTAGGCATAGTTCTTGGAGGATAAGAAATAAAACTCAATGATTTTGTAGATTTGTAGATGTATGTGCAATAAAAAGTTGTTTTGTGAATCAAAGGTTTATGGCAATAGATTTTTCCTTTAAAGGTTGCAGGTTGCAAAAGCTAGAATCTTGTGAAAGAAGATTGATTTAAGGAGACAATTTTTGTAATTAATTTTTGCTATTATAATTCAGTTTTATATCAGTTTTGAAATGGATTTCAATAGCCCACATGGCTACTAAATATTGTAATTCAATATTTTCTTTGTTATTATGTAATTTTGGGAGAGTTTGAATGATAAACTAAGATGCTTCTTGTAGATTTTTGTGTCTTTTCAATCATTTTATGAGTTGCATGTATGTTGTTGAGGGTTTGTGAGTGAGGATTTCTTTTTCCCTTCATTCGTGGTATCAAAGCTAGTGTTCCTAAGTGTGTAGGAAAAAGCATCTATTGGAGGCAGTTTGCACCAGGACCTGGAGTGGAGTTTGTGTGATTTTGTTGTAGGTGTATGTGTAACTTGCAAGAGTAGCTACATAAAATATTTATGGAGTATAGGTTCTTGAGTATGTAAATAGATCGCCGAATGTGAGGCAGTTTGCAACAAAGCCAAAGTATTGAGGATTGGAGTTGTGTGATGTGAGTTCAAGAAATTTTAGCAGTTGAGAGGATGGGATGGGTCTTGAAGAGGCCCATAAGAATTTTATTTTGGGAACATATTGGGAAGAAGTGGAAAATAGGGAATACCATGAAGAATTTGAAAAGATCCAAGATGAAGTAGATGTATAATTGGAAAATATTGTTAAGGAGGACATGTAAATATCTTTCTAATGATATTTTGAATGTAGGAAAAAAAGATGTAGTAGAGTGTCATGCATGTAGCACAGAAGAAGAAGAGGATGAATACAAAGAAATTGATGAGCCTAAATTTGAGGAATGTCTTTTGGAAGACATGAAGGATGAAATTACAAAGATTGCAATAGTAACAAAAGAATTGAGTGCAATGGAGAACATTGAAAAAGAGGACATCGAAGTTGAAACAGGAAAAGAGGAGGCAAAACTTGTATTTTGTGTGTTAATTGGTGATTCTGATTTGCTTATGAATACTGTGAATGGGATGGATGAATATGAGGAAGCTGAAAGTTTTATTGCAGCGGTAAGGAAGAGAAGAATATTAGATTTTGATGAGGTTAGAAGGAAATCTGATTTGTGTTTGAATAATATGATGAATGACCGTGAAGAAGGAATTGTCGCAGTGAAAGTTGCAAAGAAGGCAATGAGGTAAAATTGGATTTTAATATATATTTTGATGAGGATAAGCATGTAGAAATGGATAAAGTTCTTGCAACAATGAATCAATTTGAGAAGGTCAAAATTGAGAAACATGAGGTGAAGGTAAAAGGGGAGTTTGATAAAGAGATTTGTATGAATGACAATTTGTTGTAGGATGGAAGAGATGCATATTTAGATTGTGTTACTAACATTGAAATAGATACAGAGGAGGAAGATGGAAAGGGTGAATATCTTTATTTTTTTTACTGGCATTGAATTTGCAACACTAGTTATAGGACAAGGAAGTGATAGAGTTGTATATCTTGTGGAAGGCATGAAAAAAGAAAACAGAGTTGAAGGTGCAATGGATGGTGAAAAGGTAAATTTTATTTTTAGTGAATTTGAGAATAATTATTTTCATGTTGGTATGGATGAGTTAGTGAATGTGATGAGATGGTCTAGTTAGAGTTTGTTAGAGATGATTCGTATGTAGAGAAGGATTTATATGGTGTTGCAGAGTTAAGTGTAGGTATAAATTGGTGGAGGTGGATGAACTATGGTGGGTTTAATCCCATAAGATTAGAGGAGGATGTAAATTACACTAGGAGGAAGTGGTCGGTTTATGGTGGAATTGATTCCACATTCAGGAGGTTGAGTTAAGAGAAAAGTTGTTAGAGAAGGAAGCTTGTTCCATCTAGGTGTTGGAAGAGGAGAAAGAAGAACTCATTGGCTATACAAAATTTAGTAATGGAGTTTGTTGAAGGTTATTTACAACCTGAAAGGATGGTCCTTCCATTCAACTCCATTTTGTGAGACCAAGCTCACAAAATTTTTCTAGCTTGGGTGTTTGATGTAGGAGCATCCACCGTTAACTGACAATATTGCATCAACCAAAATGAAAATATTTTACTTTAATTTCCTAAGGTTTGGTATTTTATGTTGTAGGATAAGTAAATTGCAATATCATGCCTAAATAATATATTAAATAATTGGCCTTATTAAATTGTTGCAAAATCTTCATGTGGGAGATAGTTTAGGAGGCAAATTTTGATTTGTTGAATTTAAAAAGGCAAAAAAGGAAATCTAGGCATGGGTATTTGAGAATTTACAACTTGAGGCAACTCATTAAAGCTCCTCAATTGTAGCATGGAAAAATCTAGGTGCCCATGTTGTGTTGACTATAAATTTTCCAAGATTGGGCTTATTTTCTAAGAGTGGAATTCGATTTGTTGCCTATTCTTGGGAGTGGTTTTGATTCTTGATTTTTGGTTGAGAATTTAATATTTGGAATGTAGTTTCAATGCATTCTTCCTAGGTTGGGCATGGAAGATGGGAGTTACAGCAAATGGAGGTGGTGTTTGTTATGTTGAAGGTTGAGATTTGATAATTTTAAAATTATCATTTTCCAAAATTTGGAGAGGTTCTGGACGTAGTTCTTAGAGGAGAAGACATAAAACTCCATGATTTTGTAGGTTTGAAGATGTATGCACAACAAAAAATTGATTTGTGAATCAAAGGTTTATGGCAACAAAGTTTTCCTTTGAAGGTTGCAGGTTGCAGAAGCTAGAATCTTGTGAAAGAAGATTGATTTAAGGAGACAATTTTTGTAATTAGTTTTTTTTGTTATAATTCAGTTTTATTTCAGTTTTGAAATGGATTTCACCAGCCCACATGGTTGTTGAAACTTGTAATTTCATATTTTCTTTGTTATTATGTAATTTATGGAGAGTTTGAATGATAAACTAAGACACTTCTTGCAGATTTTTGTGTCTTTCAAGCATTTTATGAGTTGCATGTATGTCAAGTTGAGGGTTTATGAGTGAGGATTTATTTTTCCCTTTATCAATGGTATCAGAGGTAGTGTTCCTGAGTGTGCAAGAAGAAGTGTCGATTGGAGTCAATTTGCACCAGGACCTAGGGTGGAGTGTGTGATTTTTGTTGTAGGTGTATGTGCAACTTGTAGGAGTAGCTACACACAGATTTATGGAGTAGAGGTTCTTGAGTGTGTAAATAGATCACCAAATGTGAGGCAGTTTGCAATAGAACTAGAGAGTGTTGAGGATTGGAGTTGATGAAATTGCAGCAATTGAGAGGATCAGATGGGTCTTGAAGAGGTCCGTAAGAATTTTATTCTAGGAACATATTGGGAAGAATTAGAAAATAGGGAATACCATGAAGAATTTAAAAAGATCTAGGATGAAGTAAATGTATTGGAAAAGATGGTTAAGGAGAACGTGAGAATTTGGGATGAGGGATACAGGAAGAAGAATGTTCTCATAAAAGAGAATAGTGTAGAGAAGATAAAAAAGAAAAAGTATTGCAGCCCTTTGACAAAGGTCAAAAGGATAAAACATGAAGAGAGGAGAGTTGGAGGTAATTGTAAATATCTTTCTGATAATATTTTGAATTAGGAAAGAAAGAAGATGCAATAGAGTGTCATGCATGTGGCACAAAGGAAGAAGAGGATGAATACAAAGAAATTGATGAGCCTAAATTTGAGGAATGTCTATTGGAAGACATGAATGATGAAATTACAAAGGTTGTAGCAGCAACAAAAGAGTTTAGTGCAACATGGAGAACATTGAAGAAGAGAACACCAAAGTTGAAATAGTAAAAGAGGAGGTAAAACTTGTATTTTGTGAGTTAATTGGTGATTTTGATTTGCTTATGAATAATTTGAAAGATGGGCGTGGAAGATGGGAGTTACAACAAATGGAGGTGGTGTTTATTGTGTTGAAGGTTGAGATTTGACAATTTTGAAATTGTCATTTTCCAAAATTTGAAGAGGTTCTACGTGTAGTTCTTGGAGGAGAATACATAAAACTCCATGATTTTTTAGGTTTGAATATGTATTTGCAACAACAAATTAATTTGTGAATCAAATGTTTATAGCAGCAGAGTTTTCCTTTGAAGGTTGCAAGTTGCAAAAGTTAGAATATTGTGAAAGAAGATTGATTTAAGGAGACAATTTTTTGTAATTATTTTTGTTGTTATAATTCAGTTTTATATCAATTTTTGAAATGCATTTCACCATCCCACATGGCTGCTAAAAATTATAATTTCATATTTTATTTATTTATTTATTAGATTAGCAAGGAAAGGGCCCTAATCCCATGGTTACAGCCAAACCTCAAAAAATAAAACAGGGTGGGAAACAACACCACCAACCCAGATTAAAAAATAGGATGTCCAGGGTGGTCCGAAGGACTAATAACAAAACAGTAACCATAGAACCATTACACATAATCAAAAACAAAATTTTTCTACTATAGTACTTCAAAGTACAAAGACCATTCATTAGGTCCACCATATACCAGCAAGTCTAAAAACATAACCAAGCTATTTGGAAATAGTAGTTCAGGATATTAAAATAAAACAATAAAAAGAGTAAGACAACCATAAACAAAAGAAAGATGAAAATCCATTACTTGGCTTTTCCAAACAGGTCCCAGTAATCACCAATTAGAGAGATATATTATCTCCAGTCAGGTCCATCCGTCTCATCCAATTCCTTCAAGTCGTCCATCTTTCCTAGTTTTTTGAACTTCCTAGTGATCTTAGTTTTCCTAGACACAACACTGACCATTTCTCTATGCATTAGGCTTCATTACCTTATCAACGTGACCAAATATTTTTCCATATCGTCCATTTGCACCTGCATATAGGTTAGTCTTCTTTTTAGATAATCAATGCTAGAATCTTCAACAGTAGTATCATTGCCAGTATTCCCAAAATCAAGAGCAGTCAGGGTTTCATTCTTTTGAACATCTTCAGCTTCATTATCCTCCTCATTATCTTCATTCTCCTCCTAGGTTTCCTCTTCACCCATGTCATATATAGTATCTTCAAATTTTGTCCCATCACTTTCTTCATCAACCTAGGCTTCAAATTCTTCCACCTCCAATTCTTCCTCCTCATGGACAGTGACTTTATGTTTCCTTTTCTTGTCCTTGGAAGCAGCCTTGGCCAAGCATGTAGATTTATGGCCACCACCACCTTGACACTACTTCCTATCCTTCAAGTCTTTAGTTTGCATACCCTCCTTTTCTTCACGTATGGTAATGGCTCCCCTTTGAATTTTAGGCTCATTTTTCAACTTCTTGGACTAGGGTAGTTCAAGGAGAAGGGAATTCTCACGCTTCTCCAGAGTCACTTTAACAAGCTCAAGCTCAAAGGATCCTTTCGTGAGATTCATCAAGCCCACAAGGGTTGAGGGATTAGAGCTTTTTCCAGTAGGCGAAGGTCTTTTTGTAGGGGTTAGCTCATTTCTAACAACAACAATGGGAGGGATTCTAGGGTTAGGTTCTTTTGAGATATTTTCCCCCTCTAATGGTTCCTCATTTTCACCAATATTGCGGTTCTCATTACTAGCATTATGGTTCTCATTATCTAGTATGGCAACTAAAGGGTTTCCATGAGGGTTTAGCACTAAAGCATGCTTTTAAAGGGAAAGCATTAATCCTTGATGCAAGGGAGGGATCGCACCATTCTCAATGTAAATTTGAAGGGAAGAAAGTAAATAAAACGATAAATTGATTCTTTCATCATGCCTAATATGATTCAACAAAGGAAAATGATACGTGTGCACTGTCATATCTTCCTTCAAGTGTAAAATACCACATGAAAAACATAATCACTAGGGCATAAGGAGTCGAGAGCTCGAGCCTTGCGTAGCCATTTTGGAATCTGGTAAGATTCTCACCTTCATGAAGAAATTTGTCCACAAAGGACTAGTAGTCGGCACTGCTCTTTTTTGCCACCTTGATTCCTCGATTTTGCAAACCAATAGCCTCTGCAATAAACTGCACTGTCACCTTAACTTTTACCACTTTGATTGCCACATACCCCTTCCTCCATGAATTAGTAAACTTTGTGGTAAGACTTTCATTGTATCCCTTCATGGCCTCGAAAAAGGGGACCATACCAACACTTTCAAAAAGTCTCCTCAAGTCTGCATTTTGTTTAAGCGTCTAGCAGTTTAGAGGTTCCGTGGACTTCCTCAACTCACCCATCTTTGTGATCTACAAGCTTTTCAGATTCTATAGACTTTTCTTCATAACCTCACTCCACTTTGGCTTCCAACCAAACTTGCAGAAGGTACTATTGCAACTAGTTTGGAAAGAAACACAAAATGAAGTAATTTTTGAGAACTTTCTCTTAGAGAAAGTCGATAACACATTTCTCAGGGCAACAAGATCATTATTAGTTTTACAAATAATTAAAGGCACTTTATTTTTCATATAAGGAAAATCTTTACAATTGCGGGAGGAATTGACATAAGGCGTATCAACACACTTGGATTTGACACCCTTCATCAAATGAATTAAGGCCATGTGATCCTTAATGATCTTGGGAAGGAGATAATTATTAATTTTTCATTCATAGGAGATATTCATGCATGACATCGTACCACTTACCTCATCATTATACTTCATGCCCTTTAAATCACAAGATCTTCCACACTTTCTCTTCCTCTCCCAGTCATCATCTGTTCAAGTTGTAAACATATTCAAATTTTTCTTTTAGGACCTTGTCCTTTAATGACATCGGCAATTGATTATTAACCCAATGGGTCCACCCATTACACCTCAGCGCTTCATTGGTAGTGTAGTCAGCAGATATATTCCCTTCTCTATACATGTGTTACACCCTGCAATGAGCAAAGAATCTCATAAGTGACACACATTTATCAATTATATATTTTAATTCCTAGGGAATTGCAACACCTCCGTTTAGAATATCCACAATTATCTTTGAATCTCCTTCTAGAATAATCTTTTGATAACCATAATCCTTTAAAGTCTTTATGCTCCCCAGACAACCATAGCCTTTGCCTTATTGTTCAAGCAGACACCCAAATTAACACCATAACTCACAATGTAGTCACCTAAATGGTTTCTAAGCATACCTCTCACCCCTACCATACCTAGGTTACCTTTAGAACACCTATCAAAATTACACTTAATCCACTATCTTTCAGGAGGAACCCACACAATAGACTTCCTAGCCAGAATCATTGTCTAATTAAGATTAGTTAGATCTTTCCTTAGACCCCAGACCTGCTTAATTCTCATCTCTTTGTAGTTCAGTCATACTTTCAATAAGTTGTATCTTCCCACATCCATATTTTCCTGAACCTATGCTTTTATGCTCATATAGACCTCAAAGTTGCTTCTCTCAACTTCTCTAAAGATACTATTATTTCATTCCTTCCATATTCCCCAGGTTATGAAGGGGGGAATTTGGTTCCAAAGATCCACAATAACCTTATGGGAGAAAGGGAAATTAGACCAACTTTCAACAAATGCCTTCATAGTATGGGGAAACACCTAGTTAGTGAACAGTAAAGGGAGGAAGAATGACCACACTTCTCTAGAAAACTGGCAGTGAAAGAAAAGATGCATAATAGACTCTTCATCCTACTTGCAAAGGGTGCAACGGTTAATAAGAGGAAACCCTATCCTAACCAAGTTATCAATAGTAAGAATTATTCCTTGTGAAGCAGCCCACCAACAACTATTGATTTTTGGCACCATATTTTTTATCCACGGTTTATCCCAGTGATAGTATGTATTATCAATGAGAGGTTTGACCAATTCATTATAAGCATGTTTAACAGAGAAACATTGAGAAGAGCTCCCTTTCCACACCCATTCATCTTCCCTTTCAATGGAAAATCATTTCGCCTCCCCTATGAGATTGCGTAACCTTAACAGGATCGAATCTCAGTTGATCTGTCTCTGGCCTCTTAAGTTGACACTCCTTAATAGCAAGTTGAACTCCTTCCATTTAGCTTCCTCCACCTCCCAATTGACATAGTCCGACACCTTTTTTCCACATATCTTTGTTAAGCTTTGTTTAAGGGGATTAAAGCCATCAGTTGAAGAGAGGGGAAGTCTCAGTCTAGGGGTCTTTCCAAAATTCAGTGTCTTTACCATTACCAATCCTCTTTCTAACCCCCAATTTCAACACATTTTTAATTTTAATAAGATGGTTCCACAGAATAGACCCACTAAGCAGGTCAGTCGCAGAGAGGAAGCAACCAAGAATTTTGTTCTTCAAATACTTAGCTTGGAAAATCTTCACCCAGTCCTTTGATCCTTCCAAAATATTCCAACCCACCTTAGCAGTTAGGGATTTGTTAAGCAATTTAATTCTCCTTATCCCCAGCCCTCCTGCACTTTTTGGAGTGCATACTTTTTCCCAACTTACCAGAGTCTGTTTTTCTTTTCAATTCTAGACCACATAAATCTTCTCTGAATCTGCTCTATTTTTCCCCTATGAAGGTCAGTATTTTGAAGAGAGACAGGTAATAAATCAAGATATTCTATAAGGAGGCTTTTAACAGCTGGATCTTCCTTGCTAAGCTTAGAAGTTTCCCCTTCCACCCCACCAACTTCTTTTGAACTCTCTATTAGGTGGTTCCAATAGTTATTTTCCAACTTTCTTGAAATCAGGGGTAACCCTATATAATCTGTTGGTAGAATAACTTCCTGACATCCCAATATCTTCATCACTCTCTCCTTCACAACTTGGTCAACATTAGAGAAGTATATCTTGATTTTTTCATAGTTAATATATTGGCTAGAAACAGAAGCACAATCATTTAGAACCGATTTCCAAAGGCTAGCTTCTCCCACCAAGGCTTCACCAAATAGGAGTGTGTCATCAACAAACTATTGGTGGGAGTTGGGTACGAGAGATGAAGTAACTTTAACACCTTTAAGGGCTTTAGAGTCCACAAGCTTTTGGATATTCCTACCTAAGACCTCAACAACTATTATGAAAAAGATAGGGTGAGAGGGGGTCACCTTGCCTCAGGCCTCGGCCACAAGAGAAATAACCTTGGGGGACACCATTAACCAAAATAGAGCACATAGGAGAAGTGACACAAGTAGAAAGAAGTTTTAGGAATCTTCCCTCAATCCCAAATTTCCTAAGAACAACAAAAATAAATGACCAAGAGACTCTATCATAGGCCTTAGAGATATGTATTTTGAATGTCATCCTAGGGTTTTTTCTGAGGTCCATAGAGTGGAGGATTTGTGAGTAGAGATAACAACATCAAGAATGTTTTTGCCTTAGACAAAGCCATTCTAGTTCGGGCCAATTATTTTACCTAAATCAACTTTAAGTCTGAACACCAAGATCTTAGAGAATATTTTATAGATAGTATTATAGAGGTAATAGGTCTGAAATCTTTAAGAGAAGATGCAACAACATTCTTGGGAATAAGAGCAATAAAGGTGGCATTTAGTTGGATAAGGAGTTTTCTAGACCTAAAGAAATCCCTAGTAGCATTAAATAAGTCATATTTAACAACATCCCAATAAGTCTAGAAAAAACCAGGAGGAAACTCATCAAGGCCAGGGGCTATATAAGCCCCAAAAGAGAACATAGCCTTTTTAACTTCTTCCATATAAACAACATTAGTCATAATCTTTCAGTCTTGTTCAGAAATAACTTTTGGGATCACCTCAAGGAAGTAATCATTTACTTGATTAACATTACCTTGGACATTCTAGTAAGAGGAGAAGAAGTTAAGAACTTCCCCAACAATTTCTTTCTCAGTTGAGACCATGGTACCATCATCTTTCTTTAGTGATCTGATCCTATTCCTGCTTTTGTGTTTCAAGGTAGATTGGTAGAATAATTTTGTGTTGCGGCCCCCTTAAGCGAGTCATTGAACCCGAGAATTTTGCTTCCAAAAGATTTCCTCCTTTTTATTAACCTTAAACCATTGGGATCTTAGGTCATGTTATTTTATGCATATCTCATCATCCACGGAGCTAGCTTCTATCTTGTCTTGAACTTCCTTTAAGTTGTTTCCCAGCGATTTCTTAATCTCAAAGATGTTACCAAAAGTAACTTTATTCCACCTTTTCACTCTCTGCTTGATTCTACTCAACTTCTCCACTAGGCAGAACATAGAGGTGCCACAAACAGGTTCCTCCCGCCAATTTTTTAATAAAACAACAAAATCTAGGTGAAAGCTTCACGTAATTTCAAATCTAAAAGGGAAGGGGCTATTGTTGTGGTTAGCATTTATTTTAAGCACTAAAACATTATGATCGAAACCAAACCTTGGAAGAGTAGATAGGGAAAGAAATTGAGAAATATTACAATTGGAAGAGATCAAAAACCTATCCAACTTAACTTGAATCAGTTGATTTCCATTCCTTCTATTAGACCAAGTAAATTTAGAGCCATGAAGAGGAATATCAATAAACACAATAGAATTTAGGAAACCAACTAGTTCTATCATACTATCAATATAATCATCCAGCTCCCCAGACTTTTCTGAAGGAAGGAGGGGAGAATTGAAATCCCCTCCCAACATCCAATGGTCATCCTTTATATTTTTTATAGCATCATTCAGATCCTCCCAAAGCTACAACCTGTCCCTACTGAAATTAAGAGCATATATATTAATTAAATTTCATTTCCCCTAAGAAGCCAAATCTTCTAGAGAAACCATCAAACTGTTCCTACTAGTAGAGCTCAAAGTTCCTTTTAATTTTGAGGGATTCCAAAGAGTAACAATTCCCCCCAAGGCTCCTTCAGCCTCACAGACAAAATAATTTGCTCCATGCCAAATACTCAAAATCACCTTATCAAAGGTCTCCTTCTTCATTTCAGTTTCTTGAAGGAGCAAAACATCCACTTTATTGTCTAAGAAACAAGTTCTAACCAAAAATTATTTATAAGGGTTGTTTATGCCCTTGATATTCCAAGAGAGAAACTTCATAGAGAAACAAATCAGGAACAACACCATAGGCCCAGAAAGGAGCAGCTAGGGCTACTTCTTTTTGGACTTCGATCTTGTGATCGAGTCCAAGGTTCCTTGTTTTCCTGCAGCCACATCCCTCATTGTGTCCTTGTTCTTGGAATCCTTTTGGGATGGTCTTCCTACCTTATTTCCCCCTCCTACATCTGATTTCTCTTTCTTTTTTGACTTATTAGGTGCTTGTAACTAGTCATCCTCATATTCTTTGTCATTGGGGTGAGGAGGAAACCCCAACAAGGCCAGAGAGTCACTCAAGTTTCCTGCCTCCTAAATTTTTTTTTACATTTCCTCCAAGGACAGATTGGGGTCTGAATACACTAATTCACCTTCCTCCAATTCAGCTCCACCTTTCAAAAAAAGAACCACACCCTCGTTGGACTACAACTTGGCTGCCATCTGAGGGGCCTCCTTAACTTCATCCATTTTTTCAATATTCTTATCCACCCCAATAGTAGGATTCCCATCTTTCCAAAAGATTGGGGTTGGGAAACTATCGACAAGGACAACATTCA
This sequence comes from Sequoia sempervirens, assembly GCA_007258455.2. Classification (NCBI taxonomy): domain Eukaryota; kingdom Viridiplantae; phylum Streptophyta; class Pinopsida; order Cupressales; family Cupressaceae; genus Sequoia; species Sequoia sempervirens. Next base: position 11,002 of record VDFB02198676.1, on the reverse strand, counting down.
AGAGGTTCAAACTAGCCAAGTCACTAGAAACAACAAGAGGCTCTGTAGGTGCAACAACCTAGCCAAAAGTAGAGACATCCTTTGGAGGGAGGACAACATCCACAAGGACAGAAGAGATATTAGGGGGGGAAGCAACATGGATAGCAGTGAGGGGCTTAGGAACCTGCTCAAAAAGAGAATGCTCGATTTCAAAGGTTCCATCAACAGGCCTTTTCTCACATGAATCCATGAGGTGACCAAATTGCTTACAAAGCTGGTAGAAATGACAGGCATTTTCATATTCAAGGGGTTGTGTCTCATTTCCAAATTTAGACTTAAGGAGAATAGAAGTTGGCAGAATTATATTAACAACCACATTTACACAAATATGAGCATAGACAAGTCTAGACTTTTCTTGCGTGATCTTGTCTATAGCCAAAAGGTTGCCAAAAGAATTTGTAATTTCTTTTAGGATACCCATCTCCTAGAATTCAAGGGGTAACCTAGGGAGGAAAACACAAGTTGGAGCCGTAGCCCCCAAGTCAATAGTAGGATCAAACCTCGGTTTCCACTTGCAAAGGGAAACAAATTTTTTATAGCCAACATCAAAATCCCATGGGTTTCCCGTTAACACTTTCAGTATATGTTCATAAACCACAAAAGAGAAAAGGAAGATACCTCTTGGCATACCATTAATGGAGACACCGCCTTTAAAATTCCAAGTCGAGGTAGCCCAGTGATGAACCTATTCAATATTGAGATGATAGGCCAAAAAATTTCCAACCAGCGCCAATTTAAGGCTATCCATAGCCTTCAACATCAGAGCTTTAGGGACATCGACTTCTGAACCAGTCACAGAATAAGAGGCAGACTTTGGAAACCTTTTACCCAAAGCTGGCAAGCTAGTACCCACCATTTTTTCCACATAAGATGTTGATTCTTCTTCAAAGAAGAAAGAATCTAACCCAAGAGAAGGGGACAAAGGGAACTTGGTAGAAATATCTCCAGTCCTTCCCCCTGGGGGAAGGATGGAGGTACGAGAAGGAGAATTCACATGGGCAACAACAAAACTGGCCATTGCCACAACAAGCACATCACCAGACAAAGAGACAACAACCTTGGAATGGGGAGCCTTCTAGGCCCCCCTCCCAACAAGTCCATGAGGCAGTCAAATCAAAGCGGGGACAAAAATTCAAAAAAATAGCCAGAGTGAGAAAGTTGCAGAGCAAGAGCTAAAGTTTTTCTAGAGATAATATTGTTCCTTGCTTTGTTATTATGTAATTTCTAGAGAGTTTGAATGAGAAACTAAGATACTCCTTGCAATTTTTATGTCTTTTAAAGCATTTTATGAGTTGCATTTATGTTTTTGAGGGTTTGTGAGTGAGGATTTATTTTTCCCTTTATCAAAATACCTAGGAATAGGTTGACATAGGTTTCAAAACCTACAATATTTTTTGAACACTTTTGTCACTTTTTTTTGTTTCAGTTCTTGAGTTGTTTCATTTATTTTCAAACTAAAATTTATGATGTATTACATATACATGTTCATATTCTATAACTAATAACCTTTGGGTTGTTGCTCGTATAAATCAATGATAAATTTGGTTTTTGTGTATATTTTCCTATTTCTTTAGTTCTTTTGCTTTTTTGTTATATGGTTAAAATTAAACCAATAATTAAAATTAAATCATAAGGGATTTATACCTCTAAATTTCAAAGGAAAGTTATTATGACCTAAAGAAACAACTTATCCAATTATTGGTATGATTGTCATTAAAAAGGGAATGATAAAGTCTTAATTTGTGAAGTTTGATAATGAAAAATCTATTATTACAAAAAGGGATTTTCAATTTTGAAGACTTTGGTTGTTAGGATTTCCTTTGTAATCCTCTTTGAATGATCTCTTTTAAACTCGTCTTCTTACTCCCACCAATTCTCCCACAATTGCTTATTAAAATGCTCATTTTGGTAATTTACTTCATCTTTATAGGTTAGAATTTAATGTCCTCAAGCTTGGAATACACATTAATTATATCTCTAATGCTAGCACATATGAGATCCTATGTTATTATTAATATTTGGTTTTATTTGAAATACAAAGTTTTTAAATTTGCTTGTCGAAACTTTGAATGGTTTTGAGAACATCATCGACTACTAACATGAATTTTGAAACCACTTAAAAGAGTCTAAGAAAATTTAATTTTATCTTACAAAATAACTCCCATATTGTTAACAAAATACCTTTAAAAATTCATTGTTGGATATGAAGTTATGAATTTATTATAGTTTCTTGCTTGGTTGTGAAACCTCCAATATATCTTGAACACTTTTTCCAACATTATTTACGCCGAAGGCGTATACTATTTCAACAAGACAAAGCTAAAAAGTACAATCTAAGGTTTATTATCATTTGCTGACCATTTAAAGTTTTTCAACCATTGATTGAAAACAACAAAGGGTAAGATGGAGCCAAGTGACCCAACAATAACTCTTTATTCTACCAAGAAAAAAAATAACTTTTGTGGTATGACACAATGTGCTTACAACCTGGTCTTCCTACTCCTACGCAGATATAATGACAGATCTTTGGAGTGGTCACCATGGAAAAAAAAATTACAGATGGCTGGTGTTTGATGGCATTTAATTTGTTTTACTTTCTCTAATGCCATTTTTTCGACCGTTTGCTGCCAATTTTCGCTGCTTTCCCCGCCGCTTTTTAGCTGCTTTCCCCACTGCTCCTCCAAAATTTTCCTCGCTGGTATTGCTTTCCACACTTCTTCAGCAAACCCATTGCACACTAAGGTGCAATTGCTAGTTTATTTCATTCTTTGAGTTGAAATACATTTTCTATGCCAAGATAATATCCTCTCCCAACATAATTTCTCGTATCGACTCAAACTAAACACTCATACTATTGCACTATCGTCACAAGTGTCTAATAGACTATGCTCGAGTATCTCTTTTGTTCCTCATTAACCATAAAGTCAAAAAATTAAACCAAATGGGTGTATGAAAATTTTTAACCTCTCATAGCAATGCGATATATATTTACAACATAATTTCTTTAAATAAGCTTTCTTTAAGATGTGTTATTGCATTATGTTGATACATGGATTTCATTGACCCTAAGTATGTTGACATGGTATTTGTATGTTTGAATAATAATTGTGGGGCCTATCCCATGACTTAATTATACCTTTATAGTTGTTGGCTTATTATTCAAGCATGCTCTCTTTTCACAACACACCCACCAATAGTGCAACACACACCATCAAGTAATTTTGACATTATTTATAAGGTACACCACTGGTTCAGGGAAAAGCTAAGTTGGACAAAAGGATTAATGACACACTTCTTTGACCTTACCATTTCTGACAGCTCCTATTTTAAGTACAAATCCTTGGATGAGCCTTTAATAAATACTATAATATAATCTGATATAATATAATATTTATTATATTTATAATCTATAATGTATTATATTTTTATTATAAGGACCAATTACAAAAAAATTTCAAGTGAATACATCTCATAACACTTTAATGGTGTGCTATTAGTTAGCATAGTTGTTTAGTTGCCCAAATAGACTAATGACACAATTGTGTCCCTTATCATTTATTAGCCTCCTAGTTACTTAAACAATGTGCCTCTGGTAAAATCAAGAGCCAAAGTCCACCTTATCTATAGGAAGTAGGGTGAGAAAATTCCACAAATAAATTTGAAGCACCTGCCAAAGTTTGGAAAGTCATCATTAGGTTAAAAAAATGCTCGTCAACTATGTAAACACTAGTCGAAATAGGAAACGTTCAAACCCAAAAATCGTTGGGGATATTTTTTAGTGTTGCCAAGAAGTAAAAGATCTAGCTAGGAATTTCTTTATGTTGAAAAATGCAAAACTAATGTTGGAAGAAAACTTTAGATCATGGAAAACTCTATTTGAATGCAATAAACTATTGATTGCAAACCTAAGTTATTTATATATTATATTTTATAATATACTATATTATTTATATATTTATAGATTTATTGTCACATCTCAGACTTGGATGAGGTTGCTTTTTACTTTATGTGGAATTGGAACATGAATAAATGTGTGTGGTAGAATAATTGTTGTGAAGTTTGAATAAGGAATAAGGTGAATGTTTATTTTATTTGAAAGATGAAATACAATGGATGATATTTTATTTCAATAAAAATGAGATGTGATGATTATTATGATGTAACTTAGAGAATGATATGTATTTCTTTGATTATATTTTTGGATACTAATCTATTAATGGGTGTCTGAGTTATATGAGATGCAGGTTTGTCGAAGACCAAGAGTGTGGTTAAGGTAGAGGAGATTAGCCACCTGACAAGGTTAAGTTGGAATAGATCCTCTCGCACGCACACACCACTTAGTAATCATATTAAAATTGCATTTAAGAGGTTATTTAATTAATTGTTTATATTGTTTTACTTTGCAATGTTATTTAAATTAATTAGTGGTAATTTAAAATGCATATAAATAAAATAATTAGTTTAGTATATTTTTAGTTAATATTTTATTTGAAGATTAAGATGTTATTTATTTTGTTAAATTGTGGATAATGTGTGCATAGAAAACAAATCTTGCTTTATTTTAAAATCAGATTTATTAGAAAACTTAGAATAAACTAAAATATAGGAAGATTTTTGAAACAAAACATAAAACAAAGCAAAATAAAGGTGAAAAAAAAGTAAATAAAAGTTTATAAAACTCTTTAATTCTCAACAAGAGCATGCATTCTGAATTATTATAAAAAATTAAATAAAAGTTTATAAAACTCTTTAATTCTCAACAAAAGCATGCATTCTAAATTATTATTTTCTTTCATCTTTTATCATTTATCTTTCTGAAAACAAAATTTGAAGCAAGCAAGAACGGTTGATTTGGGTGAAATCGGGAAAAGAAGAATAGAATAAGGACAACTGAATCAGAGCAAATTTATCAAATTAGTGTTGGACTCCAAGTTTTTAATTATTTATTTTCATGAAAACTCTATTCCAGATGTGCGTATGAATGAATCATTTTGTTGGATTTAATTTACTTTAAGAAGAATATTGCTTTGAAATTGTATATTGTATTTTCTATAGAAATCTCAATTAGAATTTATTTTTCTATAGAAAATCCCCAATGAGATTATGTATTCTTTGTAGAAAACATATACACCACATATTTCTAAGCAAATATATATATACAAATATATAGAAAAAAATATAATCATATATATGTATATATATAAACCACTATTTGCTATAGCCAATATTTTAGCTGTTTTGTATTGCTGATTACAAGCAAATAATGGAGAAACTTTGTTTTATATATTTGAAAACTAGAGATTTTGAGATAAAAGAAATGGAATAGATTGTTATTTTTATTAAAAAATAAAAAAATGCATATAAAAAATGTTGAATTACAGTGTGTAGCTGCACACAAATTGGTTGTTACATATTCTACCTATTCGTTGGCCTTTTACCATTGAATTCTTTTCAATGTTTAAAAACTTGAACCTATATTTTAGATTCTTACCTCATCTCCCTTAATTCATACTGTTGCAAAAATAAACTTAGATATGTTTTATTATATTTAGCCTTGAGTTTTTATTCAATGCTAAAACTTAGTTTCTAGTATAAATACTTAGCTTTGCAAACAGATCGAATTTCTCCTCTGTTGAATGCAAACTTTGATTCTGTCAATTTTTCAAATTGTAATTTCACAACCAATTATGGGCTATGAAATAATCACAACAATTTGACAGTGATATATATATATATATAGCATGTTTTCTAAAAAATTTGTACACTGTTCTTTAATTTTATATGTTATATAAATATATGCATCTTTCAGCAAGATTATGGTTTCTCAGAATTCTATATTTTTCTCATATGTAAAATATATATACACATACATACACACACACACACACACACACACACACACATTCTAATTTATAATTATGTCTTGATGTAAAAATCTATTTTTTAGATGATAAGTGTAAATTCTGAGTTTCATTCTTGTCATATATATACTTTCTTGAACATATGTAAGTGTTTATATATATATGTGAATATATATTTATATATACATTTATATATGTATATATATATTTAGAATTCTGAAGAGTAATTCAAATCTTTTATGAATATATTTGACATGCATGGTGAATTATGAGTTTTTATTGAAATTCAATCAGACAATAGTAAAACCATTGAAACACTAACTTATTATGTGAAACATAAGAGTTTAAATAGATAAATAGTCATTTGCTTTGGACTATTATTTATTTGATATTTCATAGTTAATGATATCAAATTGTATAACATTTAGAAACTTGATGAAACTATACTTGAAAAAGTTGAATGAAAGAAAACACTTGAAATATTGTAAGCATGAAACAATTCATACTGCATGTATTTTATGAAACCACTTCCGAGACACGATGCCAAGTGTGGATTTACAGAGATGATAGTTTCCCTTTTCGAAACTATCAAATTTTGTTATTTTGTTGCTTGGCCAAGCATATGCACCATTGAAATAGATGGAATTTTAATAGCCTAGAAATTATTGATTTAGTCTTTGCCACATCCTGCATGCAAGAAATATGTCATTCTACATTAAGATTGCATATAAGCATCAGGCTTGCATCGAGAATTCCCTCCTGCTTCTCTGTTCCAAGTTGCTAGGCTCCTCACGTAGGGTTGGAGTTTTCTTCAAGCTAGGAAGAAATCCGGGAAAGTATTTATATTTCGTAATTGGGCGGAAAAGGCGCCTAGACCCACTCTTGGTCTTAACTTTGTGAAAGATAAAGCAGTGTCATGGCAGTCGAGCACCGAGGTTTTCTCATCATATGGATATTTATATACATTTCTTGTATTACTTGTATGGCTTGCATAGTCAATTGTAACTTAATTTCTGAACTTGATGTAATCATTGAGTTGTACTTACACATGTAACATTGAAATAGATGTTGTGACACTACTTGATGTAAATTGTTACCTTCAACATTGTAATTTCCTTGGAGATATCTTATTAATATATATATATATATATATATATTGTTTCATTATTCTTAGGTGGAAATGAATTTTGTGTCAATATCCTTAATTGGAAATGTGAATATTCTTTGAGATTTCCATGTTTAGTAAGTAATTCTTAGATGTTTTTGCATTTCTGGATACCATTTTCATCATAATGTAATTCCAAACTTACGGTTTTGCTTTTCTATTCTTGGGTTGAAAGATATTGCAGTTTTAGTCTCCCAAAATTGCACTTGAAAACCTTTCGGGTCAGATTTGAGGCACTAAATGGTCCCGAAACGACCCTGAAACTTGCCAAAATCGGCGTAGCTGATTTCGAGCACGTTCTTGACTTCGAGACCTTTCCAATGGTTAAAACGATTTGAAAAAAAAGTCCCGGATCAAATGTTATGGCTCCTGGAAGTTGGCACACTTTCTAGAAGATACTAATTTTTGAATGTACTTTGAAATTTGAATTTCAAATAGTAATTTTCAGTGCTAGACTACCAAAAACTCAAATTTGAATGTTGTTTTGGCTCCAAACTAAAAAGGGAGCTCTATTTATGGGCGGGTTTCTAATTTTTAGTGTAGCTTTTTGGGGACAAGTTCGCATACTGCAAAAAGGGATTTTTCTGTAATTTTGTAGTTTGCATATTTCCAGAACTTGAGGATATCAGATCCTCTGCATGTAAGAAGATTATTTTCAGAACAATAAAATAATATTCTCTGTTTGGTGTGTTAATTTTTTGTGTCTCGGGTTGCACCCTCATCAGGTGGTATCAAAGCGAGGTTTTCTTGAGCATGTGGATAGATCATCGATTGTGAGGCAGTTCACACCAGAACCATGGTTGTGGGTCGAGGTCAAGAAAGATGCCTCCAAGAGTGATGGCTGGTAGGCGGCGTGGTGCCAAAGGTGGTCGAGGCAGCAAAAATGCTGGTGGAAGAGATCCACTGGTGGCCAAAGGTTTTAGAGCCCTCTAGAGACAAATTGATGCATTGTAGGAATATATGAGAAGAGGGTTAAACCCGAGAAGGAGAGAAGAAAGTGAGGATGAAGAAGAGGAGGAAGATTAAAATGTAGAAGAGGAAGAAGAAGCAATTGATCAAGACCAAATGTAGTTGATAAGGGCCATTTTGAAGATCGAGAAAATACCCAGAGCAGAAGTCCCCAGTTATTCTGGAAGTTTGAACCCAGAAGAGTTGATTGACTGGATCATGAGCTAGAAGAATATTTTTGAGTATGAGGAGATAGAGGACCTAGATCGGGTCAAGTTTGCAAAAATGAAGCTGAAGGGCCATGCCAGTATTTGGTGGAAAGAGGTCCAATTGGACAGAAATTGAAGAGGAAAAGGAAAGATCACCAAATGGGATTGCATGGTGGAGAAACTAAAAAAATAGTTCATACCAGTGGACTACGAGCTAGATCTGCTGAAGAAATTGCAAGGGTTGAAGCAAGGAAGAAAATTTGTGAAAGAATACATTGAATATTTTTACAAGATGATCATCAGAACGGGTCATACAAAGGCCAACAAGGAGAAGGTAGCCTGTTATCTTAATGGGTTACGATTGAGCATTCAAGAGGAGCTAAGCCTGGTCAAAATGACCACCATTGAGAATGCGTACCAGTTTTCTCTAAAAGTTGAAGAGAAGCTGAACAAAAGATTTGACAGTGAGCAAAAAGGACTAGGAGGTCAAAGCAGAAAGGGCAGTGGAAGATCTTCTGAAATCCAAAATGATGATGAGAAGAAAAATGAAGATGTGGGTACCAATCAAAACCAGAAGAATGATAACTTCTACCGCCCTCATGATCAAAATAGTGGTGATTAAAGAGGTAGAGGATGAGGGAGATCTGGACAAGGATCCGGAACGTGTTTCCAATGTGGTGAAGAAGGACATCGAGCCTATGAATGTCTACAGCATCAAGGAAGGATAGACAAAAGGCCGGAAGGTCATGGAAGGGTTGCACATGCAGATGAGGAGGCTCAATTTGAACATTTAGATGATGTTGAAAGGGGAGAAGCCCTAGTGATTAGAAGAGCACTAGTGACTGAAGAGAAGGAACCCGAACAAAGAAAGAATCTATTCCGCACAAGGTGCAAATGTGAAGGAAAATGTTGTGATGTCATTATTGACAGTGGGAACACTGATAATTTGGTGTCAGAGGAGATGGTTGCAAAGTGGAAGCTAAAGAGGGAAAAGCATCCACATCCATATTGGATTGCCTGGTTGTAAAAGGACCACAAAGTTTTGGTCAATGAGCAGTGCTTGGTGAAGTTCAAGATCAGGAGCTACCATGATGAGGTACTTTGTGATGTCATCCCCATGGATGCATGTCACATGTTGTTGGGGACGTCGTGGCAGTTCAACAAGCGAGCTATACATGATGGCCATGCAAACACTTATTCCCTGACGAAGGATGGGATTCGTCACAAGTTGAAACCCCTAAAGGAGGCCAAAGAAAAGTGATGCAGTAGTGCTAGAATCTGTTATGTTAATGGAAGAAAATTTTTAGAAGGTATGAAGCATGAACATGTGTGTTATGCATTGATTCCTAGAGTGGGTAAGGAGGATAGTGAGAGGGTGCTAGTAGAAGTTTTTGGGTTGCTGGATGAGTTTCAGGATATTATTTCTGATAACGTACCTAAGGGTTTATCACCAGTGAGGAAGATCAGTCATCAGATTGACTTGATCCTTGGAGCTAGTTTGCCAAATAAGGTAGCTCACAGAATGACTCCAATAGAAAATGAGGTGTTAAAAAGACAAGATCAAGAGTTGTTGAGAAAGGGTTTGATTTGAGAGAGCTTGAGCCCATGTGTAGTACTTGCAGTACTAGCACCAAAGAAGGATGGGGAGTGGAGGATGTGTACAAACTCCTGGGCCATAAACAAGATAACAATCAAGTACAAATTTCCCCTGCCAAGGATGGATGACCTGATGGACTGTTTGAGTGGAGCTCAGTACTTCACAAAGATTGATCTGAAGAGTGGTTATCACCAAATTCAGATTCGAGAGGGAGATGAATGGAAGACTACCTTTAATACCAAAGAGGGCCTGTACGAGTGGTTAGTCAGGCCTTTTTGGCTAACCAATGCACCGAGCACATTCATGCGGCTCATGAACGAGGTACTGAAAGAGTTTCTGGGAAGTTTTGTTATTGTGTTTTTACATAATATTTTGATTTTCAGTAGGACTTTAGATGAGCATTTGATGCATATTCAGAGAGCCTTTGAGAAGTTAAGAGAGGAGAAATTGTTGATTAATGTGAAGAAGTGTAGTTTTGTGAAGGAGCTAGTGTACTTGGGGTTTGTTGTCTCGGTAGAAGGTCTCAAGATGGACCCAAAGAAGGTGAAGGCTATTCTGGAATGGCCTACCCCAAGAACTACTACTGAGGTGAGATCTTTTCATGGTTTGGCTAGTTTTTACAAAAAAATCATTAGAAACTTCAATAGTATTTGTGCACCCCTGACTAAAACAATGAGTGGATAGAAAAGAGTTCAAGTGGAGCACTAGAGTAGTGAAAAGTTTTGAACTGTTGAAATAGAAGGTGATAGAGCAGCCTGTTCTAGCCCTCCCATATTTAAATAAGGTGTTTCAAGTGGATTGTGATGCCAGTGGTTGTGTCGTTGGAGCAGTGTTGAGCCAAGAAGGTAAGCCCATTGCCTATTTCAGTGAAAAGTTAAATGATGCCAAGAGAAAGTATTATGTATATGATTAGGAATTTTATGCAATAGTTCAAGCACTAAAGAAATGGAGGCATTATCTGTTGTTGAAAGAATTTGTTTTGTATATTGATCATCAAGCATTACAGTATTTGAATAGTTAGGGAAAATTAAATCAAAGGCATATGAAATGGGTAGAATTTTTGCAAAGCTATACCTTTGTTCTAAAGCATAGGAGTGGGAGGTTGAATAGGGTTGTAGATGCCTTAAGTAGGAGGCAGACATTGATGACAGAGATGCAGATTGAAGTGGTTGGGTTCAATGAA
>VDFB02198675.1:0-15357 GCA_007258455.2 Sequoia sempervirens | reverse complement strand
GAATGATGATCCTGAAAAGAGGGAGCTGTTGGGGACAATGGAGAACAAATTGGAATCTGATAATGGCTTGTAAGATTTAATCTGTAATTATCAAGAAGTTCCTTTTGAAAGTTGAGGATCATTATCACAACAGATACATGCCATTGATTTTTCTGTGGATTCCATGCCAGGTTAACTTTGATCGAGTGGGAAATATATACTTCTTGAATGAATTTTATGGGCAATGATTTTTGACCGTTTGCTCTCTCTTTCTAGAGACTCCAGAGCAGGTTTGTAATAACACGATACCAACTGTTAATTACCAATGGATCTAAAGATTCGTTTCTATTTTATTAGATTAAGTGCAGGGGAATCGATTTGCAGTCTGAATGCTTCTTGTGATATCCAACATCAAACAAAGTCTTTTAACATTTATTTCTAATGCCAGGTCATATTTGGAGTCTAAAGAATGGTGTTCATTGGGTTTCTTTAGATTTACATAAGCCCTAGGGAGAGGACTTTGCACCTGAGCATGTTTCAATCACAGGATAGTAGTTGTTTATATAATGCCCAATATTTTATCAATATCACTGATCAATAGTTGTGACTTTGAAGTTGCGTAGTGTTGCTGATGATGACTACCCATAATTAAACAAAATGTATTCCTTTGATCTAAAAGCAACCAATCATGTGATTCCACATTAGTGCTCAATAAAACATGCTGTGAATGTACAAGTATTGGTCTCACTTTTTTTTTGGGCCTTTTTGGACACCTTGACAAAAAGCATGCTGATGTGGCATCATATTTGATGATGTGGCCCTGAAACCTTAGTTATAAGCAGGAGACTTGCCAAATAAGCTGCTGTAAAAAATTGGGAGTGATTTGAAATTTCCACATAGGATAATTAGAAGCACGAAGTTAGGGTGCACAACTACTGAGATCTCTCCCCTAATTCTAAAAGTCAAGTGACTCCAGAATTTGGAGAAAAGTATCATTAAGAACATCTGATTACAAAATTTATGAGGAAGTGGGACAAGGCCAGTGCAATAGTGTATCTAGCACTTTGTATTCCTTTCAATGAGATTGCATCAAGATTCTGACTTGGAGAAATGCAATAGTAATTTGGTATGCTCCCTCTCTCTCATTTATAGTATGTTAACATGGGTAAATGGTTACAAATATTTTGGGAGGCCTCATGGAGGAAGCTTTTGTATATGCAAAGTTTTTATAATATTAGTTCATAACTTCATATTAACACTCATATATAAATGAATTGACTATCGAGATGTAACCCTACTAACTTCACTTCATATGTATGATTCATAGTTTTAATACTCGAAAAGGACAAAAAATTGGCAACCAGAATTTTGACTTGGACACTTGGACTTGGGACTCAGGAAAATACTTGGCAAAATTGGGCAAAAATCTGCAAATTACAAAAATAGATAAATTCATAAAATAAATATAAATAATATGCAAAATATTGTTGAGAAGCATAAGAAAGGAATTTAGAAAAATCATTGAAAAATGATTAATTCGACAGCAAGGAAAACAGTAATGAAAAAAAGTGGAAAAAGGAATTTAAAAAAAAATTGGAAACAAAAAATGATTTTTTTTGCTAGGTAATTGCTCACCATAATCTCAGGAAAAATTGACGAGTACACAAGAGAAACTTGCCTTAAAATTTTGTGGTTAGTTACTTGTCAAACACTTTTGGCTTACAAGTTGGGTGAATGCTCGCTAAGTTTTAAAACTAGGATATAAATTATATTTGAATTACAAACACAAAGTGTATGATACATTCTCCAAGTTCCATGTTGTTTTTGGGAACAGTGATGGTAGGAAATGCAAGGACGTGTTTTGGGGACAACTGTGCTAGGAGGCCAGTTTTCAGGGATGAATATTTTTTTTAAAACTAAGTAGGAAAAGTTGTACATAATAAAATTCAAAATATACGAATGACTCTTCATGCCTACTAAATGTGTGTTGATAGAAAAACAATATTACATACATGAATGTGCTCAAAAGATCACTTATATTGCAATTGCTTTGCTTTCTACTTTCTAGTCTAAAACTACAATGATTCATCTGGCAATCCATTTTGTTTTACCAGAACCATACTCTTCATTCTCATATTGTTGCCTGTCTTGCTTTAAGATTGCCAGTACTATTCCACAATTCGGAAATTGAAAGATTAGTATTAAGATTTCAATATTTGTCCGTAACGTGCATGTTGAAATTTTAGTTCCACAAAGATAATATGATATTGAACCACTATGTGTCACTGTCAACAATGTTTGGGAAAAAATTGAAAGCCAAATGTATTATGAGGGAAACCAAAACTCAAAAGACTACAATTAAACCTCATTGTTATTGAAGTTAATTTTTAAGGATATGCAAGAATAGACTGCAAGGTACATTATGGGAAACTCATCAAGTTTTAAGGGCACCTTCAATTCTTTCATTTACTGTTTGCAAGTATAATAGTGGTGATTCTAAGGTATTCTATATGTGTTCCTTTGGAATAACTTGTCAAATTCATGATATTATTTTGTGCAATAAACATGCAATGTCTATTTTTAGGTTATTTTGAGGATCGTCGACCTGTTTCTAATATGGATCCCTACATTGTGACATCCATGATTGGCGAAACTACAATTCTGTGGAAGCCATAATTGTTAAGTGTTTATTGACTTATGCTTTTGTCATCTTTTGATGATAAAGATTTTCATAAATATCCATAAAGTCAGTAGTCAGTACTTAGCAACGACTTGTTGATATCACCATTCATGCTTATTTATTTGGGTTATTTTACTGAGCTTATTCAACAAAATGACATGTGGTTGGTGCCATCAAAAGGATCACAAGTTTGACTATTCTACATGTTGAACAATTATGCATATTTGATAGATAAAAGATTTAAAATTTCAAATACTAATACAAGTTCTACAACACAAGCCTTGCAACTAGACAATTATGATTTAGTAAAAATGAACATGTTGCCAACTCAATCTTTGATACTTGAATATACATTCCCTACAATTAAACTCTATAACTAAGACCAGGCTCTATACGTTTCTATCAATTTTTGTAGAGATCATTTCAATGTCTACTTCAAAACTAGGCAAGTGATAGATCTGTGTGGGAATGCCCATTTTATATGGATGGTGTAAAGTTGTAAACATAATGTTCATGTTTATTCAAATGCTAGATCTTTGATCTGGTGTGTATTCTTCTTGATCAATCGTATTTCCTTTGTGGTAATATTTGAATAAGCAAGCATGAATGCCTCATTAATTTTGTGTATTGAATCAAAAAAGTCTATTTGAGTATAAATTGATTCTGATTAATATGATCTAAACTTGTTTTTCTAAAATGCTAATTTTTAGAATTGTATCATCAAGACATTGCCATATGATGGTGGTTGTGCTCTATGGCAACATTAAATGTTAGCAAATGGTAGCAACCATGTCACATATTATCTTTCAATATGGAAAAATATATGAACATTGTATTATTGCTACAATAGGAGTAATATTCTTGACGATTCTATTAGGTCCGTCTTCTTAAAAATTTACATTGGATTGTTTAGCATTTATTTTTAAGTAGTAAGATTGTACTTATGTAGATGACTTCATTGACACAATTGCCACAGTGTAACAAAATATTAAAGTAGTTGTATTTGGTTGTCATGGAATATGCCCTAGTTTTAAGTTGAGATGTTTCAACAATATGGTGTTCTTATAGGTGATTGGAAATTGGCAAAGTCCGCAATTTAAGATTAACATTTGATTGATTAATTTGTAATCATAGAACTCTAGCAACTCAAACAAATTACATTTATACACAATCTCAGAGGACCATAATTTCCCATTCCAATAGCAGATTCAAATGCATTGGCTCCAAAATAATCAGCAACAAATAGTTGAACAAAAAAGCAAAGTGCAAGTCCCCAACTATACAAACACCTGCTTATGATTCATTGACTAGATCATTACCAAAACTGCTATGCCAGTCTTTCGTAGGAACTTCACTGCCTTGTAGCTCTTGTTTTTATATAAAATAGCAACTATTTCACCTTAAAACAAAATTCATGAACCCAAAAATGAAGGTTGAAAAAACATTACTCAAAGCCACATTAAAAGCATCTCAAATTGTTATCAATGTGACTTTGTCATCTATTTAAAGCAAATTTGTGTGATACAATCTTCCTAAAGTTTTGATTATGTTTTATAACAAAATTGTATAAATGTGACCATCTAATTTAGCTCGATGTTCTATTTTTTCTAACAAGTTACACATTCCCTTGACTATATCTTTATCTTTTTAAAAGTAGTCCTTTGTACATACTACATAGACATTAAATTTGACTAGAACTTATACTCATCAAATCTCACTTGCCACTATTATGTGTGAATCATCAATGGTAGGCACATGTGCTATTCTCATTAATTGGATAGGTAGCAACTATTATTATTCATGAGGACACAATATGTGTAATGGTGAGGAATTGAGTGGACAACCCTCTTCACAAGTAAGGGGCGCCCTATGAATAGTAATAATATTTGGTCAAGGTTTAGTGATTGTGGTGTGGATATTTGTTGTTGTTCATGAGGTGTTGGCTTCTTGATGGAGTTTGTTGAGGTTTTGTCTAACAAATTTAAGGAGAGTGTCCAATCAAGATTTTATTTAAAAAGACTATTTTAACTACTCATACTAGGTCATTTTTATGTCGGATTTGTTCTTGAAGACTCAAACTTGTTCTTCTTCAATAGCTACAAGAGTTAATGAATTCACCTTCAATTCTCTCAAATTAATTTCCACCTAATTTTCTCTTACTCCTAAACTAATAAGTGTGATATGCCAAGGGTGACCCATATGCATATATATGTGTTTATGCATATGCATATAAATGTATGTATGTATGTATATACATGTATATATGTATGTATGTATGTATATAAATATGTGTTTATTTAAGGATGAATAATATGAAATAATAAGTTTAAAATTGTAACATTTATTCTCAAAATTATTAACATAATTTTACTTATATTTCTTTGATGTTCTTTAAAAAATTTCTTGAATTGTTCAAAATTAATTTACGATAAATTATAATTCTTAACCTTATTTAAATGCATTTCACAACTTAGAGCTTGTGTCGATATATTGTTAACAAAATATATTAAAAGCTATTCATTTATAATAATATCATGTTCCCTTAGATGGGAATAAGGAGGCGGATATTCTTTCAAAATGGGCAGTATCTTTTGTGGAAGTTGGCAAATTGTATGTCGAAGATTTTAGAAATATTCATTCTCTTTGAGTTTGGGGTGGCGGGTTTATGGTCTTTGGTTTTCGGCGGAGGTGCCTTTTTATGTCCGTTGAGATTCTTTGGTGTATCTTTTTTCTTTGATTTGTTGAGGTGGCGGGGTTTGCTTGTAAATTTGTGGCCTTTTATGTGGGGCGAATTTATATTTTTTAAGTTCTTGAGAAAGGACGGTTAACTGTAATTGCCCCATTCAAGTGGCAGCCCGAATCATGGTGACGAGGGCGATGAAGGGTACAACCCGCTGGCAAAGGACGGGGTGGTCAGTTTGGACGGATGGTTTCTTACGGGCGTGTATTGTACCCAATTCTCATCCAAGTTGCTTGCGTTTTTGTACTAAATGCCCTTGAATGTTTGCATGCAGCCGGCGGAAGTACCAGGTGTGTGTTGGAAGCTGTATGCATATTAAATGGAGCTTTTGCGAAAATTTAACTTCATTAATTTCAAAGAGCTTCTACGGCGGATTGGTGTAAGGTGCAGAGTGATGGAGGCTATGTGGGGGTTTTCGACTAAATTGCAGCAAAGGGGCTTTTTTGGTCCTCCCACAATGAAGCGGATGAAACAAGTGCTCAAAGTTCAACGGACTGAGGTAGTGGAAGCGGTGGTAGGGGTTTTAGGCCCACATTTCATGGAAGCATCGCACCGGGGGCGTTTAAATACTGATATTGCTTCAATGATCTTTGCGTGGGCAATGGAGCTGGGCGAAGATGGAAAAGAAACCAAATGGGTATTGCTCAAGCTCTTTGACGGAGCTTTACTAGGAAAACTGGAGTCCTTCTTGGAGTGGGCGGTTCCGGGGGTCGGCTTTGATGTTTCCGAAGGCATGGAAGATATGGACGAGGCAACAGAAGAAGGCCTGATACCTTTTATCAGGTGGAGACGGCGAACGGACAAAGAGGTTTACAAACAAACAGTTTCGGCGGCGTGGGAAAAGTTAAAAACAGAACTTCACCGTCCGAGGGTGAATTTAAACCAGTTGAATGTCAGGGTGCCATGCCAGGTGAACGTAAGGGTGCCAAGCCAGTTTCCTCGTAAGAAGCGTGGTATGCGTAGGCGTCGCCGTTGTGGTGGGAGTGTCTTTGGAAGCAGGGTGTAAGGAGGTAGCGGTGATGGTTTTTTGGGAACTGGGTTTCAATTGTGGTGCAAATTCATGGACGGTTGATGGGCGGTTTGGGTGCAGCTTGGAGCGAACGGAAGGTGATGAACCGTGAACAGATTGCTTTTGTGGCGAAGGTGGCGCGCTTGAAGGCTTTTTGGGGACTGTCGCGTTGTGTTTTTTGGTGTGTTTTGGTTGCGGTCTGTCGGACAGGCAACAGGATGGGCGACGTCATGGAGTCGAGGTCAACTCTGCTAAGGGTTTTTTGCTGGTTTGCTATATGGGTTATTGATTCTCTATGCTGTATTTGCTCGGGGGAGCTTTTTTTCATGTCTGGCTTGATGTAAAGCCCGGGGGGCTTCGTCTATAATGTTTCCTTGTAAATCTCCTCTTTTAATTAATAAAATATAAACTTTTTACCGATCATATATATAATAATATCATGTTCCCTAACATGGAGATTTCTCTAACATGGAGATAGGGTCCTCTAAAGCTTGCATGAGCTTCCATACTCAAAGATAATTGATCTCAAAACAATCAATGGGCCTACATAAATGAATGTAAAGTAGCTTATAAGCATGTTGTATACCTACATACAATTATTGTGATGGCTTCAAAGGCATGCCATTAAACATGCCATTTAAATAATTGGAATGAGTATTAAAAATATTGTGTGTGGATTCATATGAGATGAAGTGATCCTAAGTTTATATAATTCTATATCATTTTTAAATGGAGAGGATGATTTGAAATCATTACTTGAGTGTGAAGTAGATTAGTTTAATTTGTTTCAAGTTCCTATTGACGCTAACTCATGTCTAATATATTTTGAAGGTTATTTAAAAAGAGTGATATATAAGTTGACTTATTAAAAATTTTGTCAAAAAATATAAAAGAAGAAATAATTAAAGGATTTATTTCTTTAATATTTTTATTGAAGTTAACCCTTTTATGTGATATAATATGAAGATTGATTCTTGAGAAATGAAACATAAGTTGAGTTACAAATTGTGTTTGTTAGAAAATAGAGAGGAACATGTAATTAAAGGATCTGATTACATAGAGGAACTTGAATTGACATAGGAAAATTAAGAATTGATAAGTACATGGCCATGGTCAAACATGTCTTACTAGTTTGATACTGACCAAACCTGTCCATTTTTAGAAGCAGGAGGAGTAGAGTAAGATCAGTCATGATCGAACACAAGGTAGAAACAATGATAATAGGACTTGTACATTTTTAGATGTCCAAAAACATGTAAAAAAAATCTTTCAATTGTTATAATGCTTGAACTTCCTTCTTTGACTTATTTCCAAGTCATCTTATTTGAAAAAACAACGAAGATCATTATGAGGAATTTTTTTTCTTTTTCATTAATTGTTCATAAGAAGATAGTTGTAAATGATATATTGCTAGCACCCTATGAGTCTTAAGAATTTTAGTAGAGGCTTATGGAAAGTGAGAGCATTGAAAAGTTTGCATAGTTTGAGTATTGAAGAGCTCGT
Organism: Sequoia sempervirens; assembly: GCA_007258455.2. Taxonomy (NCBI): domain Eukaryota; kingdom Viridiplantae; phylum Streptophyta; class Pinopsida; order Cupressales; family Cupressaceae; genus Sequoia; species Sequoia sempervirens. The sequence goes on along the minus strand of VDFB02198675.1, from coordinate 7,446 downwards.
ATGATATAAAACATTGTTGTTATAGAAAAGAGGTTCTTAAGAGTCTCTTTAAGATATATAATTTACAATTTATATAATAACAACTTGAAAATGAATAATATCTCTTTTTAAAAAAAAAATCATAATTGAAATATTTTAAAATCATATTTGCTATTTTTTCCATTCTATATTCTTTACTTTAATGGCCTTATCTATACTCTAAGATGTAATTGCAGGGACCACTGTTCCTGATTTCTGCCTTAAGATTAGCAGTTCATACAATCAAGTTACATTAAGAAAAAGTAAAGTTTGTTTTTGATAATGTAAGCAACATTTATAGGGTGTTGTACCTTACATAGAGAGCCACAAGGGCTAGCAAGTCTAGATGAAAAAAAAAACATTAAACAAAACACCACACCAAAAAACACCTAAACTAAAACCAAACGAAGACTGACAACACACATGGACCAACAACAAACCAACAACATACTAGCTGGCCTTCTCCCAATTCTTAGACAACAGTTGAACCATATCATCACAGATCCACTCTTGGCAGTCCTCATTCTTCTTTATTCCCAACTCATCCTTCATAGCAGCCAACAAGTTACTAGTGACACAATGAATCATGTTGACTGTGAAGCAGGTCAACCCAAGGAACTTTTTTTCTAGTATGTCCAATCTATTTTTCAGCATACAAATCTCCTCCCCGCTGCCCGTAGTGTAGTCAGGATCATTCTGCTCAATCTCTAGTGGCTCCAACAAATGGGAGGACAAACCATCCTTTTAGCTAAAGCAATGTCAGGAACATAGGAGGGATCCCCTACTTTATCATCTTCCTCGTCCACTGACACCTCTTCCACATCACTTCCTTTGCTGTCAAACAACTCCTCTTCATTGTCCAAGTCCCTAACCTATATTTTTTTCTTGTTTTTTGCTAGCCTACTAGAGCACCTAATGATGGCGTCACAACCAATAACTAGGGTCTCCGCAACCACCGTATCACCCAAGGAATCCTTGCTCACAAAATTCTTTCCTTTTTTTGGAGGCACCTTCTCCTCCTTACCTTTCTTCTTCAAATCGGGCTTACCAGGGGTAGATTTTAGGTCACATAACTAACAACTACACTACTCTACACAACACCATCAAAACCCTTGTGTTTTTTTTGTAGCAGGTTTGGATTTCTTAATAGGGGCCAAGTGACTCTTTCTGACAGAGCCTTTAGATTCAGTCGGGGACAAGTTGGGCACAATGGCGGTCTCAATTTCCTCAATACAAATGGCTGAAATAGGTTTCAGAGGGCACAAAGCCAGATGGAAATGGTAGAGTCTTAGGATAAGATCCTAATGGAGAGCCAAAGGAGTAGGTTCATTGGGATTAGCAATAGCCAAATCAATACATTTTTCAACTAAATTTTCAAGGTCCATAAGTAGGTGAAAGGGAAAGCTCATAAGAACCTTATGCCTAAGATGATTTAACAAGGGAAAATGGTAGTAGTAAAAATTCATGTACCTTCCTTCCAGCGTAACATACTTTATTAGAGCAAGGAACACATGGTTCCACGGTTTTGGAAGCACTTCCCGTTCAAAACCAGACTGGTTGTGCACCGACGCCTCCTCCCTCACAAAAAAATTATTCATACTCTCATTGTCCTGGGTCTTAGAATGTTTAGGATGTTTCATTCCTATGCATTAGAGGCCTGTAGCCTGCGCGATAACTTCCTCATCCACCGTGAAGGAGATGCCACCAATGGAAACATGACGATTCTTCCACAAATTGACAAACTGGGTCGATAGATTAGGGTCGTGACCCACAAGCCTCTCCATCATAGGAGCAATGCCACCTTCAACACAAATGTGCCAGACCAAAGGATCCTTGTGAAATTCATTGTAGTTATCCGTTTCAGTCTGCACCCTCTCTCCACCCATGATGTCACTCTGCACACTGTAAAACTAGGTACTTTGCAAAAATAGAAGGTTAGAAAAAATAGCAAGGTGGAAAAATCCCCTCACAATAAGGCATTTAAGCTGAGAATGGCAATTTTTGGCAATCAATCCAATGGAAAGATCACATGCATGAGCAAAATAATTCCTAGTAACCATCTTAGCAGAACCATTAATTGAGATCACATCGCACAACCGGCTAAGTAAAAAGGACATGACAGGTAGGGAAGGATTTCCTTCCACGTCGCCAAAGCATAGAATTCTAGGCAGAATAGTTGTGGGGCTATAATTAGATATCTCCAAACTCATAGCATTTAAGGGTTGGCCAACTTTAGTTAACCCACAAAAAGAAGCTATAAGGTGCAAAGCCAATATGGTAGCAAAATAAAAGTAAAAAAGGAGCTTAGTCTCATAATTAAAAGTCACATCAAAATCAAAAAACACAAATTTGAAAATTTGAGAGTTTGAGAAGATCCCCATTAGGAGATTACGACAAGTATGATCAAGCTTAGTAATAATCCACCGGTACTTGCTGCAATAAATCATGATTTTTTTATTTAAAATGGGCTCCATATTATTTTTTGAAAAAGTCCACATGTTGTCCATCTAATATAGCTCATCATCTATCCCAACACCTCAATAAGACCACAAAGCCCAAAGAGTAAGCAAGTGGGTCCCCCAAACATCCAGCTAAGCATGTGCATTGTTGTCATCATGGGTCAAGTAAGGGCTTTGTTCCTTCATTATAATACTCTGAATATTAGGCGAAAGTATACTTAAGTCCCACCAACATTTGGATAGTTTCCAATGTGTGCTAAAATTAGCCAAGGCATTCGCCACTTTGTTCCCCTCTCTGTAGATATGACTAGCCACCTTAGAATTTAGTTTAGACACTAGGAACCTAATATCAAGAAGAATATCCTTAGTGTTCCATCCCAACAATAGGTCATAATTAATAGCCTCAATAATGGACTTGGAGTCTCCTTCAATGTGTAGGTTCTCTATCCCCAGAGACACAACTATTTGTAAGCCTTTTAACAGTGCACGAGCTTCCACAATCATAGAAGAGTGGCGACCAATCCCCTCAGCATAACCAACAAATAACTTTCCCTTGTGGTCTCTAATCACACCTCCAATACTTGCTCTGCCTGGGTTGCCCTTAGCAACCCCATCAAAATTTAGTTTATACCACCCCCTCTCAGGAGGTTTCCAAATAGTAGCTCTCCAGACTAGAATTTTGGAGTTGTCATAAGAGTTGGCATCCAAAACCTGATGCCAGGCTTTAGCAATGTTTATTTCCAACTTAGTTGGGCCTATACCCGGGGTTTTCCCTTTGAAGAGAGATGTTTTCCTCAATGAGTTGGGCACAAATACCAAACACCTCTTTCAGATGCATCTCAGTGTTCCTAAATATCCTATTGTTCCTCTCTTTCCATAAGTACCAACATAATATAGGAGGAACTTGGTTCCAAATTTCAACAGTTAAAGGATGGGAAAAGGGTCCTAACCAGCTTAAAATAAAGGATGTGATATCCTTACTCATAACCCATTGAATCCCTAATATTTTGAGTGCCAGCTCCCAAACCTCCACCGCAAAGGGGCAATGTAACAACATATGATCAATAGATTCTTCATTACTTTTACATAGGAAGCATCTATTGGGGATCTGAAACCCCCTTGTCCTTAGATTGTCTTGTGTAAGAATCCTGTTATGGCAAACATTCCACCAAAAGAAATTGACTTTCGGTATCATGTATCTATTCAAAACCTTCTTCCATAGAATATAAAAAACCCCCTATTTAGTTAGTTGTCTGTAAGTAGATTTCACAGTAAGATCACCCTGGTGATCATGGATCCAGAAGAACTCATCCCCACGGTGGGAAGAGGGTAATCTAGTGAGGGTGAGTAACTCCCGGAGAGTCTTGGAAAGAACACACAAATTTTGGGATAAAGGACACCATATGCTAATATCCTTCCATTTCCTAGCCCTTAAGGGCCCAATCAGGTAATCACTAATATATATACCAAAAACTTGTTGGGTGCAACCTTTGAGATACCTGAACTCAGAAGAATCTAGGGGAGAGTCCAATAACCAAGAATCTTCCCAGAATATGATTTTATTACCATTACCTATCTTCCATTTAATCCCATTCCTCAAAAGATCCTCAAGGCTGCAAATTCCCTTCCAAACCAAGGACCCTGAAGGGTGGTCCATTGAAAGGCAATCAATCAATGATCGACTTAGCAGGTATTTAGCATTCATTATCCCACACCAATCCTTCCTATCCCTCAAATGATCCCATCCCACTTTGGCCATGAGAGCTTTATTGGAAAGAGAAATGGTTCTTATCCCAAGACCACCACTACTTTTTGGTTGGCAAGCCTTATCTCACTTAACCAATGAAAGCTTATTTTTCTCCTCAGTACTTGACCAAAGGAAAGATCTTTGAATCTTCTCAATTTTTTCTGCCATATACCTGGGCATCTTAAATAGGGATAGGAAAAAGACAGGGATACCTTGAAGGACCACAGTAAGAAGCTGAAGCTTACCAACATGGCTAAGTAAAGAGCCTTTCCATCCAACAAGCTTACATTGAATCCTCTCCAAAATAGAATTCTAGAACTCCGAAGTGACTTCTTTGATAGTTAGGGGTAATCCAAGATACATTGAAGGTAGGGAACCACTCTGACAGCCCAACACAATAGTAACCCAACCTTGTAGGTTAGGAGTGATGTTAAAGAAGTAGATCATGCTTTTCTTGTAGTTGATGCATTGTCCAGAACAAGCAACGTAGTTGTTGAGGCAATTTTTCCATTTCCTAGCTTCTAGCACCAAGGCTTTCCCAAATAGGAAAGTATCATCCAAAAATTGTTGAATCACAGTCGGATCAAGGGTAGAAGCATCCTTAATACCTTTTATAGACCCCTCTGATAGCATACTAGAGAAGTTTCTGCTTAGAACATTCACCACCATTATAAACAAATAGGGAGATATGGGGTCTCCTTGCCTAAAACCTTTCCCAGCATGAAAAAACCCAAAGGAAGAACCATTAACCAATACAAATTATTTAACAGTAGTAACACATTCCATAATAAGATTGATCATAGATTGATTAAAACCAAACTTTGCAAGGATTTTAGGGACAAAATTCCAGATCACCCCATCATAAGCCTTGGAAATGTCAAGCTTAAGGGCCATACTAGCATAGTTGCAACTGTCCATTAAGTGAACTAGTTCATTTGTTGTGATGGTAGCATCAAGAATATTCCTACCAGGCACAAACCCTTTTTGAGTTGGGCTGATGATTTTATCTAGGAGAGGTTTAATGTAGTTGAGCAATATTTTGGAAAGAATTTTATAAAATGTATTAGATAGGCTGATAGGGAAAAAGTCAGACATATGTTGGGGATCCGCTATCTTAGGAATAAGAGCAATAAAAGTGTGATTTAGTTGCTTAAGAATCTTGCCCGACTTGAAGAAGTCATGAGCAGCAAGAATAAGGTCCTCACCAACAATCTCCCAGAAGGTCTGAAAGAAAGCCAGAGGGAAACCATCAAGGCCAGGGGCTTTGTATGCCCCCATACTAAAAGTAGCTAGCTTAACTTCCTTGGGAGTGACAACATCGAGAATCCCCACATTGTCAATCTAAGAGATTAAATTTGGAAGCGAGTCAAGCAACAGACTATCAAGGGCTAGGTTAGAAGCATCAACAGGAGCCTCATAAGCCTTCTGAAAGTAGTCTGCAACCACTAAGCCAATAAGGGGAGGTGAACTGACTACCTCACCTTGAGCATTGTGCAACTTGTTTCTCTAGTTCCTCTTCTGATGTTTAACAACTGAAATATGAAAGGAGGTACTTATATCTCCTTCACTAAGCCACTGCACCCTAGATTTCTATTTCCAGAAAATATCTTTTTTCTTTAGTATTCATTCCCACTCTCCTCGGATCACTTTCTCTTGGTTGCAAGTGGAAAGACTGATATCTCCTCCCTCCATTCTCTTTTGAATCATTTTCAACTTATCTCCAATGATTTTCTTCTATTGGAAAACATCCCCAAAGACTCTTTTATTCTAGCCCTTCACCATACACTTAATATGCTTGAGCTTAAAAAAGATACGAAACATGGGGGACCCACATATAGGGATATTCCACCGTTCAACAATTTTCATTTTGAAATCAGGGTGGGAATTCCACATGATTTCAAAGTGGAAGGGGTAAGGACCAACAATAGATTGATCACATGAGGTTAGCAGTAAAGTATTGTGATTAGAAACGGTCCTAGGTAAAGCCCACAAAGAGGCCCTAAGTAGGCTCGATCAGTTACATGAACACATGAAACGATCCAACCAAACTTGAATTAGATCTTCACCCATACGTTTGTTGGACCAGGTAAAAGCTTGGCCTCGACAAGTCAATATCAATCAGGCCCGTTGTACTCAAAATTTTTGCTAGATCTGCCATACTGTTAGAATAGTCAATCAGGCCACCACATTTCTCAGAAGGGAATAGGGGGGAGTTAAAGTCTCCAACCACCAGCTAGTACATCCCATTGTTGTTAATTATCCTATCAGCTAGATACAACAAAAGAGAAACTCTAGCATTCCTTTGGTTGGGCGCATACACATTTATAAGAAACCAAGAGCCTCCAGGGAAATTAAAAGAGGCTCCAACACTATTTCAACAATTGAAAAGTTCACTTCCATTTAGTCTAGTAGGGTTCCAGAGCACCGCAATACCTCTAAAGGCCCCATCAACATCGCTATAAAAGTAGGAGGCCCCAGGCCAGACATATTTAACAACAATATCAAAAATTGCTTTCTTCATTTTAGTTTCTTGAAGGAGAAGGATGTCCAACTTATGTTCAATAACATAGTTCTTCAGAGCAAGTTGCTTATGTGAGCTATTCATCCCTCACATATTCCAAGACATTACCTTCATTTTTGACATTTTTTGGAAGACACTTCCAATGTCTTCTTTTTTCCCAAGGATATCTCATTTGTGGTTTCTCGCATACGTGTAGATCTCTGGGTAGGCCTACCTAGTTTGGAGTCACCACACGCATCAACCTTTTTCTTCCTTCCTCTTTTCTTTGGGGTTATCCAATTTTCCTCATCTACATCAAGCACCTGAGATGAGTCCTCTAGGATGAAATAAGACGCCCTAGCCAAGCCCAGATCATCCCATATTTCACCCTCTTCACCAACAGTTTCACTAGTTCTAGAAGAATCCACCTCTAATAGGGAACCACCAGAAAGGACCTCATCCTCTAACACTAAGTTAGAAACATGGTTCTCAATTTTCAGCACATTAACACAATCCACCTTTTCATCTAAGGATAGATTCACTAGACCCTCGACTGAAATAGACCTGGTCACAGGCCTAGGAGCAGTATCACCCAGGGGAGGGGGTTCATTGTTGGCCACGATATTGATCAACAATGACTCAGAGGTAGGGATAACAACTTCACCATTGGACATAACAACACTTCTAGCAGGAGGGCCAAAATTTGCAGTAGAAACTCCTTT
>VDFB02198674.1:0-11046 GCA_007258455.2 Sequoia sempervirens | reverse complement strand
TTCATGAGGCTTTCCTAACTTATACAGTGAGAAATTTAGACCGAGAGTTGCACGTTCGTATCTCGGCAGTTGCTAGGGCAGCGATGGACAGTTGGGCAGATTGGTTTATTCAGTTCCCGGCATATACCTACATCCGAGTATACGGATTTACAGGAAATCCAACTATGCTTCCACGTTATCCCTCTGATAAGACAATCTTTATGGAGTTCCTGAGACAGATGCATGATGTTCATTGTCTTTTACGCCGTAGGCACAGACCAACTATCAATTTTCCTCTTCAATTTGGAATGTATTGGTGCAAGACGTTGGTTGATGCCAAAATTGCAGTGCAGGAGCTCGAGAAATATCATCTCAAGTATCTTGTTGAAGCACGAGCTTATGATCTTTCAGGTCATTATACAACTCGCCTTGCTGGAAGCATATTTCATGAGCCTTCTATGGAGGATTACTGGGCAAATTGCGCAGATGACTTCGAGGTTCGCAGACGCAGCTATGGCCGTTTCTCTCTCTCACAGATTTATGTTTTCTTATCAGAAGATGTGGGAGGTTTATCAGATGATGAGGGAGAAGTCCTTCCTCAGTTTTTTAGAGAACAAGTTGATACACAACCGTTGCCAGCGGTTGATTGGTACGCCAAGGAATACGCAACGGTGAAGGAGAGGTCAAGTAGAGTTATTCAGAACAGTATACTTTACCTCGACAGCAAGAAGACTAGGAGGGTGAGTGTGCCTAGAGCAGAGCTTCCACTAGTGGTGAATCCTTCACTACCTTCCTCGTCAAAACCCAAAAAGAAGAAAAGGAGTAACCCTCCTAAGAAAGGTCAAGCGCCAAACAATTCAAAAGGCAAGGTGCTTGCTATTAATGTACACACAGAGCCTGATAGACAGCCTGTCACAGAGCCAGTCCAGAGGCCAGTTCAGAGTCCGCCAGTGCCTAAGGTCCAGCCTCAAGTTCCTACATCGGTTCCAGAGCAGTCACCAGTCCCAATTCACATTGAATTGGATTTAGACTCTCCACCTCGCAGTGGGTCCTCTACACATTCACTTTCGCCGCAACCTCCTGTTGCTAGTACAGATCCTTCCAGTAGCATTAGTCGAGATCAATCTTGGATCAAAGCTCAGTTAGGAAGGAAGAGGAGGCAGCCATCCTATGTTCTTAATCATTCCGATTTTGATGAGGTTTATCAGGATGCGCCAGACAAGAGGGTCAAGAACATGGTCCACGTGGAGAGGAATATTGACATGGAGATCGTAGTCGAGACTGTTGTACCTCCACAGGGGAAGAGCTTGGCTGAGTTGGAATCTCAGGACTTTTAGGTTATCACAGTTAACCTTGGTCGTAGCACACGCCAGACTCAGGTTGATCTACTACAGGTTGCTACGGACAGTGCCAGGGATAGAATACTGAAGGACGGAGAAGATAAGGCAGCCCTCAAGGCTGAAATCGACAACTCGCTACTGCCATTTCTGGTCTTTGTTCACGCATCGTGATGCCATTAATATTCCCACCGATGCTGAGAGCATCTAGCGTAACAAGGACAACTTAATCATTTAAAGGCATGGCGGCAAGCGCTTGATGAGTGAGAAGAGGAGCTCGCTACAAAGGCCGTTTATGCTCGGGCCAGAAGTTATATCGGGCTACAGCATAATGCACGGTGAAAGCTCCGGCTCGCCTCGATGAGGAGCAAGAAATGGAAATTAACAGACCTCGGGATGAGATTATGATTGCTCACCTGAGTATGGCATATGATTCAGTCACAGATGCAGAGGATAGAGAAGCTATCTATTCTTGGAAAACACAATTGGTTTTCAAGGCAAAGATAGAGGAGACTATGGCGTCAGAATTGGCTGAGAGTAGAGAGCACATTACTAGTGCACTCCGGTTTGTGAGGACTTTAGTATCTCGCTTATCGTGCCGATATCAGATTGAGGGTGGTGCCTATGTTGAGCTTACTGATGTTCAGTTAGAGCTCCAGGCACTCATTCATATGATTGTCAGTGGAGAGACCTGGTTGTAAGATTAATCAGCTTACAGTCTTATCAGCATTGTTCGATGAGGCAACCAGGAGTAGGGGCGAACTTCAGTCTCAGATCACAGCTGGTGAAGACATGCTGCGTAGGCATAGCATTCTTCGATAGAGTATCAGGGCTCCAGACAGTGATTCAGTTAACGATCTCGTTGAGGGATTGGTTGCTCGAGATCACGGCCAGTAGACTTCAGTTCCTACCTCTCAGAATAGATTTTATTCACAGGAGTTAACTTGGCATTACCCTTTCAAGTTAATTGCTATGCTTCATCACATGCATATCATTCGTAGATTTGCCTTATTTACTTGGAGTTTTTAGGTTTTCGCTAACTCCATGATAGTCTTTTCGCTTAACTCGCCAATAAGGATGTGCATGTTAAAAATAATTGCTTTTAGATTAGATGTTTCGCTTAATCGATGGTAGTTTTCCGCTAACTATATAGCTTTACTTCATTAGGTTAGCAATAAATCTGCATGCATTGCAAGATCGTAGTTGACTCAAGGTGATTTTAGGGTTCCCTAAACCTGATGTATAGAAATAAGAGCTTTTGCTCATTTTGTAAATAACTTCTTTGCACTTAGGAATATATGCCAGCCTACCTTGCCCTCAATATTGCTCATTCTGTATTTGTTCATGAGTATTTACTATTGTGATGAATTGTTATGCCACATAGGGTTTCATGCAATTATGATGGTGAATGCTTGCCTTAGTTAGATATAGTGGCTAGTTGATCATAGATTGTATGCGTGTCTCGCCAATTCAATTTATCTCCAGTTGGCTATCCTTCATGTTATATGTTCAATAAACTCGTTTAGATTGAGCTGATAGATGTGCCACCTTGCCTTCAAGTTGAGAATCTGTTCTTGGTTATCATATGATGTGTGTTAATAATAAACTTATTCAGATTGAGCTGATAGTTGTGCCACCTTGCCTCCAAGTTGAGAATCTCAGATTCAAATTTATCGTGCTGTTGTTACCAATACGTTGTTTAGATTGAGTCGATAGATGTGCCACCTCGTTCTCGTTGAGAATCTATACTCGCTATCGCCCTGATAGTCAACTTTGCTCCATTTCATGCCTCTATTTTTCTTGGAGTGGATAGAATTTAAGTAATTAAGTTTAGTTGTAGTTATACCGCGGAAACCAGAAAAATACCGTAACGATATAGTTTTCGAAAGCCTTGTAACTCCTCTTACAGCTGAAACAAAAGTTATCGATATAGTTTAGGTTATTTCCATTTGCAAGTACTTTGTTTGATTACCTGACTTGAAGAGCACCTTCATTGCTTAGGTGTGCATAGTCAGTCCGCACTCAACTTTACTCCAGAGGTGCTACAGCCACGCCTAACAAGCCTCAACAAAAATCAGACGCACTTTTAAAAAAAATTTAAGTTTTTTAAATTAAAAAAAAGGCAGGGGGGGCCCACAAGGGATGCCCCATGCCACTTAACCTAATTTTTGCCTTATATGTGGCCTAAAATGAGAAAAGCAACTCATTTTTACTTCTTGCCTTGTGAAGTGAAGGAGAGCAAAAGAAGAGCAGCTGAGTGAAGGAGAGAACAGCAGTTTGAAGAGAAACTTAGGGCATCATTTCCAGCATATTCAAGGTATGTTTTTCATCTTTGTTTTGTATTTGCTATTTGTTTTTAATTTTTGCAAGATTTTTTTAAGTTTTTCAACACATAGGAAGCGCAATGTTGGTTTTTTTTTTTTTTTGAACTTGCAGCTCTTTGAAATAGAAACTTCATCAAAATTTAGCAAACAACCATGAGTAGCAGCAGTGATAGTGAAAGTGAGGATATTGAAATTCAAGTGCAAGAAAGAACTCAAACTCAAAGAACAAGAAATAGACCTAGAGCTAGTGCAACTGCAAACATTGGGGGGTGTTCAGAGAGTGGGAGTGTAGCAGGGTCAGCAAGTTCAAACCCATTTGAATGTTCATCTGAAATCCTCAAAAAATGGGCAAAAGGCCCATTTGACCCCAAAAAACCTCTACTACAATTTGCAACAAGAGTTGATAAAGACAAGAAAAAAAATTTGAGGGGTAGTAGAGTATGGGAGTGTCATTTGTGCCACAAACAATATAGGGGCGGCTATACAAGAGTTTATTGCCATCTTTTGTGGATTGGTGGTCAAGGGGTGAAAGGGTGTAAAAAAATAACCCAACAAGAAAAAATTGAGGCAACTAGATTGCATATGGAGGGGGAGGCATTAAGTAAAGGGGTTTCATTTGAGAGTTTGCAGCCTAGTACAGGAATGCCTACACCATTAGTGGATGTTGCTTCAGCTTCTCAATCTCATGTGGGGGTGGAATCTACTAGAGGAAAGAAAAGGAGTATGAATGTTGCTGATATGTTTAATGTTACAGTAAGAGATGGGGCTGATTCCTTTATTGCCAAGTTTTTTTATGCTAATGCTATACCATTTCATGTCTCACATTCACCATATTTTAAACAAATGTGCAACGATATTATAGCTGCTGGTCCCTCATATGTTCCACCTGGAGAAACTAAGCTATGCACCACCCTTCTTGATATAGAGTACTCCAAGGTGAGTATTTTGATGGAGGATATGAGACAAACATGGTTGACAGATGGCTGCTCCATAATCATGGATGGGTGGACTGATATCAAACATCGACCACTCATCAATCTTATTGTCACTAGTACAGCAGGCTCTTATTTTCTTAGAGCTATAGATTGTTTGGGCAAAAGGAAGAATGCAACCTTCCAATTTCAGATTTTGAGAGATGCTATAGAGGAGGTTGGACCCTCTAATGTTGTGCAGGTATTGATCACACCTTTTATTTTGATTTTCTTTCTTTCTTATTTAATATTTTTGATTTGGAATGTGAGGCATCATCTATAAATTATTAAATTGATATTTATACTTATTACTAATATCATATCTACTTGATGATATGCCATTGCCAGGTAGTGAACGATTCAGCTTGTGTGTGTAAATTAGCTTTATTGATGGTGGAGAGTGCTTATAAGCACATTGTTTGTAATGACCCCTTTTTAGTGGAGGTCCTAAAACCTGGATCTTATATTCAAAACATTTCTCAAAGAGACATTAGAAGTGTTTAAGGTTCAATAAGTTTCCATGATAGTATCTATTAAAATCAGAGAAGATATAGTATTCTATTCTCATCGAAGGATTGTTCATTTCCTTCTTAATACTTATCTATAAATGATTCTTCTATAATCTATTTTATAAGTATAGTAGGGTAGTTGTTAATATCTGATGGATTCCATTATATCATTTAGCAACGGTGAGTGAATCGAGCCATCATTATTTATAAGGTTCAATAATTGTTGTAAGCATTATTATTGAATCGTCGTAAATACTATATTACATTATATATATATATATATATCGCATTTACTCATGATGTATCTATGCATATATATATATATATATATGCCTATGAATATTAACATATATGTATATATACATAGGAGCGCATATATGTAATCTATAGACTAGGGTTTGATAAACTTTCCACAAAGTCATAAATAATAAGCATGACAGAGTAAAGCATCAATAGCCAAGTACATATCAATACCTTTGTAATTCCCATACCTTAGCCGACGAAACCCATCAAGGTATTTTCCAATCAATGACTCATTATTCCGCTTTACAATGTATTTAATTATCCTCCACCTTATTCCTTCATCGAGTCCTAGAATCTCCACTTTGGCTCCTTTAGCAGGGACGACTCAGAATGACAGAGTATACGTCCCGAGATATGTATACTGTCTTTCTTCAATTCAACGGATGACTCCACACTTCAGATATCGAGGGTAAATGAGTATGAACTATGGTTCAAGCCTCCATCTCCAGACTCGTCAATCATAGCAATGCTATGCATTCGTCCAAGAGTAAATAATAATAAAATGGCCACCTTGTCTATGTCGTTCTAGGTAGCTCCAAGAGTATAATAGCCATCAGAAGCACGGTTTACTAATCCTCTAAAGTCAGCGATTTGATTTCAATGAAGAAACGGTGGTGGAGAATATGCCGATATCAATTGTTGACGACCATGAGGATGTCCGCCTATCTCATCCTATCCAATCCCTTTCTTTTACCACCCATTGGTTACCTGTTTCTCCTTCATGAAATAGATACCTCCCATTAGCATGCCTTGGAAAGTGATTTCATGATATCGCTAGAGGTTTAGAAGATAGATTTTCCATAGCGCAAGTCAATATTAAATCCTCTGCATGATAGAATACTTGCGCTCAAACAAGGTTATTCAATGATGATCGGCCATCTTAAAGCCTGTATCTTAAGCTAGCATCCCCTGGTGATACGAGTTCTTATTGAAGTCTTGGGCCTATTCAAACACTCGCACCACGTCCTTGGTCTCTCTCGACCTGATGTATATCCCTGTTCGTTGGCTACGTTGCTCTCTAAATATTCGTCACAGGGTCGTGACTTTTCCTCGAGACTTGAATCTAACTTTATTCACTTAATTATTTGTTTTAGTATTAATATTCGATTCTTTATTTAACAAACAAGACAACACAAAACAGAAAACTATTACCATCAGTTACAAGGTTGCTAGACAACTTTTTGACAAAATTCTTAAGGGTAAAATTCAATGATTTAAGGGCAGATTTTGCAAGGGACTCTACAGTGGTATCAGAGCCAAGAGTCTTTCCAGCCTGTTGGGTAATTGGTCTTTGTTACAGCCAATCAACTTCGGATCAGAAATTTCAGTTGTGAGTCATGGGTGATATAATATCTGCTTATGAAGAGTACCTTACGCTTCTGCAAGAGCTCAGGAATGACCTTCCTTTCTTCGGAAATTCAAAGGTAGCTATGATGGAACCATTGATTCAACAAACTATTTCTCTGAAGGAAAGAGGGGAATCCATGTTTGCCACTGAGTAGATGATGTATGATTTTCAAAGATAAAACTTTGTAGGCTACTGATGATATTCGATTGCTCCGCTTGAATCCGTACAAAATTCAACTGCATGATTGTTGGAGTAAGCCCTGGTTGTTGAATTGGAGCAGTAGGATGCCAAATGGTCATTCCCGTGTGATAAAAGTGTTAAGCTTTTCTTGAAGTTTTCTTGCATCGTGCCCCACGGTGGGCGCCAAAAAACTGTTGGTGTTACAATTTGCACCTCTGGAGTGCGTATTGGCAACGAACAACTATGCACAATATTAACTGCTCTTCAAATTAGGAGGGGAAGCTCCCGCATGAAAAAGTAAAGTATTTTAAATTTCTATCTTTTGGACTCAACTGATAGAGGCACAAGGTTAAGTAACCAAACACACTGCAGGTAAGGTTTTCTCTAGTTTTGCAGATCTTAACTACAACTAGGCTAACAATAAAATTCTTCAAGAAAATAAGAGCATGAGGACTTAGGAGCAAGTGGGAATGATTGACGATAAACTTTATAACAGGATTCCCAAGGAGGCGGGACACCTATCCGAGGTGTAGGCTGAAATGAAGGTTATTGGAAACAACATCAAACGACAAACTAGTTCTCAAGATTCCCAAGGATACGAGACACCTATCCGAGGTTTAGGCTGAAAGTAGATTACTGGAAACAAAACTTAAACAACAATCTTTATTTCTAAATTCCTGAGGGACTCCTATCCGAGGTGTAAATATAAAAGAAAGATTATTAATAACAACATCAAACGATAAACTGGTTTCTAAATTCCAAGGAGGAGGGACTCATCCAACAGGTGTAGATATAAAACAAGATTATTTAAAACAAATAAATCAAAGACAACAAATTGCAATGAAGGACCTAACACACAATGAACAATCAACCAGTTTATATTAAAAGATAGTGAACCAATACAAAATATAATATTGCCCGCAAGGTGGGATCAATAATTTGTTATCACAAATGTAAAAGTTGAGACAATGAGCAAGGGTGCTCTTTATTTATAAAACATCAAAATATAGGGAACCTTAAATCTCCTTGAGTTAACAACAATCTTTGCAAGCATGCAAGAGTTTATTCTTAAGTCTAAATGTATGCAACCTAACAGTTAATTGGAAAAACTACATCAGTTAACTGAACTAAAACTAAACTAAATGGACGTTGCTACATGCAAGTCCTTATTGATGTGAAATCCAACTGATAACTAACATCAGTTAACTGAAATCCTAATTGAAAGTTCCACCTCCATGGAAGATTTCCCCAAGGATGCATGATATCAACAATCTAAACTCAAGAGTGTTGTTGAGTTGACTATTGCCTTTGATTCTATCCTCGAGAAAACTGTGGGATCCAACTGTTTGTCTACTCCAATCCGTCATGAGTAATCATCTCCTCTAGGAACTCATTAATTGCCTCATCTTCAAGTACTTTGATACTATCCAAGATGATAGACTGTCTGCTCAACGCCTTCTCTCCATCCTTAATCATTTTTTGACACTCCTTGTAATATCCCGAACCAATTTTTTCCGATTTTTTCCAAGAACACAACAATGCAGAAAGCACCCGTTAGGGTTAGATAATTCAAACCAGCAGTTACAATATAACTCTTTGCCAAGAATGCGCACTCAATCTCAACAAGAGAGAGGCTGTCATATGGCAAGAGGATCATCAGTACATTAATCAGAACTGCAACTGGAAGTAACTCTAACCAAGAATGCGCCAGATGACGACGAGCATATGGTCAGAGGATCCCTATCTTCTATTATGCTGAAAGTAAACTCAACACCCAAAATGTGCTTTCAAACCCGAAGTGGGAATGGAGCTACCATAGGGCAGAGATGTAAGATATTACAATGCAAATCAAAGTAAATAGGCGGCAAGCCAGCCTCTTCCACTTATCCAGTGAGAAATAAAGTAAAATAGAAAGCAGAAGAGAGAATGCTGACAGTACTACTGTTCAACTTACATAATATCAGAAGATGCCTGCAATGAACAAGATTAGAAGCTCTCCACTGCTGCAGCAATAGATATGATCATTCCAATACTAATTATAACCTTCCAAACACAAACTCTTCACCAAAATGCAAATTACTCAAGACTGAAATAACAGACCAGCAACTTGAAATGCATAACCAGCAACCCTAGAACCCACTAAAATACTCCCAACTCACTCAATACTTGCCAGAATGATATGAGACTAGATGCAAATGAAAGCTAGGATGATGACAATGAATTCCAAGCTGAGAAATGACCAACAAAATGCAGTATTATTTTTGTGCACACTTTCCAAGACAGCCCCAAAATGGTGCAGCCATGAAGAGGGGCGATTTTTAAATATAAAATTCTAGACACCTTTTAAAAATCTGGAAACTCCCAAGAAGGGTCGCTCCAAGCTGGAAAACACAATGGAAAACTACCCAGAATGATAATATTTTTATTTCCAAAGATATGAGCAATTCATACATTCAGCTATGCTATTCAGCAACTTCAAAAAGAGACAGAAAATGCAAAACTAGAACTCCAAAATGCAAGATACTCAACCGAAATGCAAGACAAACCTATTACAAACTATCTCTCAACTAGTTGCTATCTTTCAAGCAAGAAGAAGAGCCAAGCTAGGAGGCATTCATTCCTCGAAGCAATCCCAGCACCATTCCGGCAGCATAACAATATTCAAGTCATAAGATACTGAAATGAAGGCCCAAGGCTTCCTTATATAATTTTGAGAAGACCCTCCAGAAGCTTCTAGAAAAGAAACCCTAATTTTCAAATTTGAATTGTCTTCTTTTCCCTCCAATTTGGGCGCCCCCTTTCTCAAGGTTTAATTTTACTTTATTTTAAAAATCTTCACTCCATAAAATGGGCGTCCTTTTCTCCAAGTAATATTTTGAACTTTAATATATAATAATTTACCTCAATGAGGCGTCCACCCATAAAGACCACCTTTTAAAACAACTTAAAGTTCAATCACTAGGCTAAGGGGGGGTCAACAGTAAAATATAACATTAAAATATGACTTTATTTAAATAATTTGACTTATCTCTCCAAATGCGCCCCAAAGCCAAAAATGAACAAGCCAACTGAACTGACTGAAGAAGAAAGCCAACTGCACTGGAAACTGCATGATCATTGCCAAAAATAGAATTTACTAAAAATAGTAAATTCGGAAAGTCGCTCGGATCAAACTGCATGCGACACCTTTGCGAAGCTTTCTGAAAACCCAGAAAGAATCCGCACTCCAAAATCCCAAACTCCGAGATGTAGCCGTCATAACTTACTAAAAATAGTAAGTTCGGAAAGGTTGTCCGACGCAGTTGCAAGTCGTACCTCTGCAAAGCTCTCTAAAAACCCAGAAGGAATCCAGAATCCAAACAACCAAACTCCAACAAGCAAAACCCTGAATCATCAAGAGAACCCATCAAACAGCCGGAAACCCTAATTCTGCCACTGACCAGCCGACAGCACACTGGGAATAGGCTACCAATCATTGAAAAGTGAAGTGCTAAAAACGGGGACATTACACTCCTTGACCTCTTCAGCTACCTTGTCAAAACTCGTTGACATCACGGAGAAACGATTCAACTTGGATGCCACAAGATCACCATAAAGACCATTATTAACCAAATTCTAGAATTCTGTTTGCACAATCTTGAGATCAATGTAAGTACCATTCTCATGAAGATAATGGCACGGGATCTGAGTGACGAATCTGCTAACAAGTTTAAGGGCACCGACAACGTCTTGTTTGATTCCATCCAACTTTGCAGAGACTCTTTTATAAGTTTCTACTTTGAAGAGGTGTTGTTCTCTCCAAGCAGAAAGCTTTCTTTTATCTTCATCTGCTACAATGGAATCGTATGCGACTACCAATTGATAAATGAGAATCAAATCTTTTGGTGTGCCTTCTGCCATGTCAACTCAAGCTGTTGGATTCCCTGAGAAAGATCATGAGCTTTGTACCTCAATTGATACAACTCTGTAAGAAGGTATCTGCCTACAACAATGAAGTCCTCGATCCAGTTCTCTAAAAGCTTTCCACGATTGACTAACCGACCTAGCCTTTGTTGATTTGTAGGTGTCTCTAGGAGTTGAGGAAGAATGGCCACC
>VDFB02198673.1:0-15865 GCA_007258455.2 Sequoia sempervirens | reverse complement strand
TTCTTGAGGATTTTGAGGATGGTTTTATTTGTGGCTTATGCTTGGCCATTGCCTTGGGGATAATATGGGGTGGAGAAACGATGCTGGATTTTGAATTTCTCGCACAAGTTGCAAACCTCTTGGTTCTTGAAGGGTGTCCCATTATCTGAGATAATGGCTTGTGGACACTGTAACGACCGATGAGATAGTTCAGGATGAATTTTGAGATCTGCTTTCCAGTGATATAGGTCATGGGTATGGCTTCCACCCACTTTGTGAAGTACTCAGTTGCAATTATAATGAATTTGTGGCCATTGGACAAGGTGGGTGAGATTTTCCCAATGAGATTGAGTCCCCACTGTGAAAAGGGCCATGGTGTGACAATCGGGTGAAGCTCTTGAGCTGGAGCATGGATGAGGTCCCCATGCTGCTGACATTGTAAACATCTTTTAGCATGATCATATGCTTCTCTTTCCATCGTGGGCCAATAATACCCTAGCCTCAGCAGTTTCTTGGCAATGGTTATTCCACTTGAGTGTGAGCCACAAATGTCGTTATGAACCTCGGTTAGAGCGGTTAATGCCTCCTCAATATTTAGACAGTCCAGTAAGGTACCTTCTATGCTTCTACGGTATAAGGTATCACCTAGGATGAAAAATCTAGATGCCTTTTTAATAAAGGTTCATTTTAGGCTCGATGGTAGGTCAGCGGGTAAGACTCCTATTTGAAGATAAGTGTAGATTTCATGATACCAAGGATCGCCAGGACCAACGATTTCACACACATATTCCAATTCTGGTACCTCGAATGTGGGAATGAGAAGCTGCTCGATCAGAAATTCATATTTCAGCATGTTGTGAGGGATGTCTACTAGAGACCCAATTGTAGCCATGACATCGTAATTTCGCTGTTGGTTCTGGAATTTGCTCAAATGCTATGCTGATGAAGGATTTCAGAGTCTCCACCTCATTTTGTATGGGGTTAGCTTGTCATCCTTTGTCCGACATTCATTATTGACCGATTTATGATCAACCGAGAGTTCCATATACCTTGGAGAGTTATGATATTTCATTGCACCGCTATCCCGAGAGACCTATAGTCAAAGCCTTCAGATTCTCGCTATGTTGTTAGTGCAAGAAATGCCGCATGTATGATCTTGGTGGAGGTAGTCCTCTCGCTGCGAGAAGAAGACACCAACTCCATCCATGCTGTGTATGACCCATCATATAGTTTCGATCAGCAACGTTGAGGTTAAAGATGGATTCGTGTTGAAATTCAGATACAAGAGGATTCTCAGAATACATAGGTGCTTCTGCTAATTGATCTGCAATAACCTGTCCCTTGATTGCTTTCCTCTCTACATACTCGATGCCATATTCTGATAATATCATGACCCATTTTGCCATTCTGCCAGTTAACATTGCCTTTGATAAGAGATATTTAAGGGGGTCAATTTTGGCAATAAGCTTGATCTTGTGTGCCAACATGTAGTATCTAAATTTTTGGGATGCAAACACTACTGTGAGGCATGCTTTCTCAATGAATGAGTAATTTAGCTCATGACCCACCATTGTCCTGCTAATATAGTAGATAGCCCTCTCCGTTCCATTTTCATCATGCTGAGCCAAGAGAGCTCTTAGGGCTACTGCTGTTGCTGACACATACAAGATCAATGGCTTTCTTGGGATAGGTGGCATTAACACTAGAGGTGTCAGTAGATATTCCTTTATTTTGTTGAATGCCTCTTCGCATTTTGTATCCCATTTGTATGATACCCCCTTGTGGAGAAGGTGCGAATATGGGTTTTGCTTGTCTGCCAGTTGTGCTATGAACCTTCTAATGGATTGGAGCTGCTTGGCAAGAGCTCGGTTGATTTAGTTCCTTGGTGCTTCTTCATCTCAAGGATTGCTTTGAATTTTGCTGTATCCCACCTCAATACCCTCGCAGACTATGTATCCTAGCGGTTACGATTATGCGCCCGGCACTTCTTGGGATTTAATTGACCTTGTATTCCTCTAATCTTTCAAAGATAGCACTTAGGGTTACTATATGATCTTTTCTCTTTCTTGACTTAGCTAGGATGTCATCCACATAGTCTTCGACAGTTTTGTGAATCATATCATGAAATATCAGCGTCATGGCCCTTTGATAGGTTGCTCCTGCATTCTTTAGGCCGAATGGCATCATGTTCCAGCAGTAGGTCCCCCATAGACAAGTGAAAGTCATCTTGTGTTGGTCTTCTTTTGCTATCATGATCTGGTTATATCCTGAAAATCCATCCATTAACGATAGCATCTCGTGCCCTACTGTCATGTCTACTATCATGTCGATGTTGGGGAGCGGGAAATCATCCTTGGGACATGCTTTGTTCAAATCTCTGAAATTTGTGCAGATTATGATAGCTCCGTTAGGTTTTGAAATAGGTACCAAGTTCGATACCCATTCTGGATAATCAATTGGTCGGATGAATCCAACATCTAATAACTTTTTGAGCTCCATTTTGACTAACAAAGCAATTTGAGGATGCATTTTGCGAAGCTTCTTTCTGACAAGTTTTGCATCTGGATACACTACTAGGTGGTGGACCATAGTATTTGGATCAAGTCCTAGCATATCAACATAACTCCATGTGAAGTTTATTTGTCTTTCCTTTAGGAATGCTGCTAGGAGTTCTTGCTCTTTTGATAATAGTGATTCTGCATAGAATGTGATATGCGGGGTCTCCTCTGTTCCTAGGTTGACTAGGTTGCATTTTTTGGCCAAGACTGCTGACTTCTCTTGATGAATAGCTCTTAGGGGAAGACTGAATCCTTCATCCTTAGGTGCCTCAAAGAGGTTTTCACCATTGGATACGTCCTTTATTTTTACTATTTTCTTGTTAGAGAGTGCCACGGTGTGGTTTTCACTCAAGGACTTGGATATGATTCTTAGTTTTTCACTTTTGCGACTAAAGGATTCAATCATTTCCCCGTAATAGGCGTGTGTGTCCAACTCCATTATGAATCCTACCTTGATCTCCATACGAATGGTATCCCTCAACCCCATAGTGCGAGAGTGCTTCATCATTTTCAAATGTATCGAGAACTGGTGGTCCTCATTGGTCATAGTCGATCAGTTGGGGGTAGACTAAGTGGATCTCATGATTTTGACTATCTGGTTCAAAGGATATGGTACTAATCATACATAGGGTGGTATCTTCAAATAACCTAGGTAGGTTGGATAAGGTATCTTCGTCATCACTACTAATATAGGGCTTAGTGATAAAGTTATGCATGTCTATCCCTATGGGTATTGGGGAGTGCACTTGTACTAGGACTGGCTGAGGAGAAACATTAGTGGCTCTAACCGGAGGACTTCGGCCACGTATGGTTATTCTCAGAGAGGTACATCCAAGACCAAGATTTGTTATAGGTCATGTCTCAGGCATGATTGGTATTAAGAGCCCATTGTCATTTTGTCCCAGTCTTTGATTTCGGTCATAGCCCATCGCAAGAATCATGTGTAGGCCTCTACTTCTTTCATCCATTGGTAATTCAGGTGTCGATCTTTCATCTCGATACAACATGTTTGATGGATCTGCTTCAATTACCTCATGGCCAAGGTCTCCCCACCTTGTGAATTCAGGATAATTTTGAGGATAGGTTTGTGATGTGGGAGCTTGATTTTCTTGTGGGCGTCCTTGTGATCTTGGAGATTGTGTGCTCTCCTATCACAAAAGCATTGTTAGGGAGCCTATAACTTCCACAACCATCCCTCTTGGATGATGGAAGCTTGATATCGAGATATGGTGGGGTGTCTCTGTCGCAGAAGTGGACATGAGAGTGGTGGGATCGATGTATGATGTGGATGGGCCCTCATCATTTTTCGACACTTGGGGGATTTTGTAATATTTGGCTTCAAGGTTCTTGCGGTATGAAAACGGCTCAGGATCTCCATGGACGGTAACCTCTTGTCCATTATGGTGTGAATTTCACACATTGGTGGAAGGTTGATGCTATAGCTTTCATCGGATGGATCCATGGGAATCCCAAGAGGATATTATATGGCAAGTCCAGGTCCAAGACCCGACAAGTGGTTTCCATGAGAGTTGGCCCTACTTAAATAGGGAGTTTAATTATTGTGAGACGCTCTTTCTTGGTCATCATAATATGCTTATTGTTATGCCCTTTCCTTTGTCGATGGAATCTTCGATATCTTCAAGCTGCTTGATGAGGCTAAAGAAGCAGTGTTCAAACACGCACCTCCATCCACCGGGTAGTTTGATTTTTCTTTTGTTCTTGTATTTCCAAGTGAAGTGCGTGATTGTGAGATGGTTGGGTGGGAAAATATTGGTTAGAAAACGTAAGGAGATTAGGTGTTATGATGTTTCCGACCATAGCTTGGAATTGTTCTGCATCGAGGTCTGCGGGGATGGTAGATGAGGCTAATGCTTCTTCGAGGATCTTTTTATGGGCCGATGAGATTTTTAACAACTCCATGATGGAGATGTGTGCTGGCGTTCTTTTGAGTTGGTCTACAAAATTGTAGCTATACAGAACGGCTCTTGATGTAGGGACTCTATTGGGTTGGGATGATCCTGCAATGGTGACCTTTTCGCCTCTTGTGGTGACTCCACAATCTTTGGCATAGGCACCTTTGATGGTGATGACCATGCAGTTTTCATTGAGGTTGGCAACAACTGTTTCGTATACATGATTTACACTGCCTTTTCCTTTATCCTTGTTATTCCCTTTGTTGCCATGATTTGGCATCGGATTCGTGTAGATTTTAAGGTCTTGATTCCCTATAGGGGGTTCCACGTTTATAATTATTTTGTCGATGAGATCTTGGATGATGTTCTTGAGTCTCATACAATTATTTGTGGTGTGGCCTTTGATTTTGTGGAATTCACACAATTGATTCTTATTGTACCAAGGAGGTTTGACATTGGGTTCTTGGTAATTCTCAAATGTAGGAGCTTGAATGAGTTTTCCATCGATTAGCTTTTTCATGATGTCCTCAAGTGGTTCCCCCAAACTAGTGTATTTTCGTTTGGGGTATGTTTTTCATTGAGGTGGTCCTCTTTGGTCGTGGCGTTATTGATGGTGGGATTATTGTTGGTTGATATGTTGTGTGATGAGTGTTTTGGCGTTGTGGTTGGATTTAGATGCTTGAGGTGTATTTTTGGCGTGGACCACTAATGACCACCTTGGCATCGGCAGCGCCATCATTAGTGATGTTCTTGTTTCTCACCCGTAATGCGAGGTTTATCATTATGGTGATGGTGGTGATTGTTTTCTTTGTTCATGATATAAGCGTTGATTTGTGAGGTTGGGTTGCAAGGGATCTTTTCGTGCTAAAGCCTTGAGATTAGTTCATCATAGAGTGGTGATTCCACGAACGGGTGGAATGACAGAAACCGTGGCTTTTAAAGGTTGGTGATGATTGTGCAAGCTTGTTGTTCTTACGGCATGGTCCACTTTCTCACGATTGGCATTGGATTGCCATCGTTGAAAATAAAGCAAGATTCATTCTTTCCTTGTTTGGTATTATGGTTCTTGAGACTAACATCCATTGTAATGTTATCGTAGTTTTTCTAATGAATTAGTCTACGATTTCACGGAATGTTCACGATGCACGAGGGTGGCGAGAACCATTCTATAAGCGTTGCACACCAAGCTCCTAGGGAATAGCCGCATCAGATAAGTATCGTCATATGCAACCTCCATACAATGAACCTGGAATTCCCTGATGTGATCTTCAGGGTTTCCCATCCCTCGATATTTGTCAAATTTAGGGATTTCAAATCCCCTAGGGAATGGTTTCATGTCTAAGATCTTATCAAATGGATAGGGACACAAGTTGCTCTGCGTTTTGGTTGTCCACCTAGATTGAAGATCGAGCACTTGTTGCGAGAGCAACTTGAGTTGTGTCGTCATATCATCTTGCAGTTTAGGGGGTGGAATGAAGGTATTTTTGGGTATTGCGATCATGGTTTGGATGGGTGGATTGGTTGGTGCATTGTTCAATGGTATCGGTATGTTGTGGCTGGCGAAGTAGGCTTCTACTTGCTTTTGGATGAACAATGCTTGTTGTTGCTCTTGTTGTTGTTGCACTTGTTGTTGTTGCACTAGGATTTGTGCTGGTTGTTGCGCTTGCTGTTGTTCCAACAACACTTGTTGTTGTGCTTGTTGCTACGCTTGTTGCTGTTCTAACAATGCTTGTTGTTCTGCTTGTTGTTGTTCCCACAACACTTATTGTTGGGCTGCCAATTCTGCTGCTTCTTGCTGATCTTGGTATTGCTTTAGTGCTTGCTGATACGGTTGCAATTGCATTGCTTGTGCAAGAAGTTGTGCTTGTGCTTGTGCTTGTTGTGCTTGTGCTTGAGCTTGTGCTTGGGTTGTGCTTGTGCGGCTTGTTGCTACAATAATAGTTGTGCTTGAGCGACCCTTTGTGCTTGCAATGCTTGCGCGGCTTGGCCAGCTTGAGTGGCTTGTTGTTGTTGTTGTTGTAAAAATGCTTGAGCTTGTTGCACTTGTTGCACTTGTATTGCAGCTTGTGCAGCTTTGGCAGTTTGTACAGCTTGAGCGGCTTGTTGCACAGCTTTTTGTTTTTGCACTTGTTGATAGCCTCTTTGGAAAGCCGCTTGTAATGCTGTGTCAAATTGGTTTGATGTGGTAAATGTTGGTGGTGGTGGATTTGGAATGGTGGTAGATGATGATGTTGTGTTGATTATTTGGTTGGTGGATGGTGTTGTCATGTTGATTACGTGATTGGTGGATGGTGTTGTTGATGTGGTAAGTGGCGTTGTTGATGTGATTGGCCCTTGAGAGACCATGATTTGCAATGTTGTGGGGGTGTTTGATGATGTTGCCATTACTTGTGTGTTTGTCGTTTGTTGTTGTGATGTCAACAATAAGTTTTGATTGATGGTTGGGATGTTGTTTTGATTGATACTCGGTAGAGGGGGAAGCCCTAAACCAAGGAGTGGTGTAGATGACAATGGTGATGGTGGGAGAGGTGGAAATGTAAGGGGGGTGAATCCTTGCGAAAGTGTTGTGGTGTTGAAAATGCCCCCTGGTCCGAATATGTCTCCCTCTTGTGAATTTGTGAGAAGGTGTTTGTGGTGCTTCGTGAAAAGATGTTGATGATGGGTCATAATGTAAAGTGAAAGGAACATTTTGGTGTAATGGATTATGGAGGATGCTTTGTTCCACGGTGGTTTTTGCGTCCAAGTTTTGGTTATTCACAAGGGCATGTGATTGAAGTGCATTGAGGAATGTGTTTCCCTTGTTAACGTTGGGTTGAATTGGAGCAAATGATGTTGTGAGTTGCGAGATGTTTTGTGTGATGTTTTGAGGTGGAGGTGTAGATGAAATGGCGATGGTGGATGAGATTGGTGGGAAAGATGTCTCCACAATAGTTCTCACATCAAAATCTGAAGGCAACTTGGCCCCTTGTATTGCTAGTTCAAGCATGTACAACGAAGGGTTAAGTCTCATCATGATGTTGATGATTCTATGGTTGTCTGGATTTTGGAGCATTTCAGCTATTTCTTCATGAGACATTCCAAAGGTGAGGTCCTCCCCTTGGGTTTCCTCTTGTGGGTTTTGTGATGATGTTGGAAGGCTAATTGTGAGATTTCCATCCCCAATGGGATTCATTTCAAGAGTGGTTTGACTAAGATCACTTGAAGCGGGTGTTTCTTTGTTGGCTTCCATACTCTTCTTGTATTGAGATCTAGTTAGAACCATAAAATGGGGATCAATCTTCGAGAATATGGGAGATGAATCTCTTGATTCTTTGGATTAATCTCTATTTTATGTCCCAAAGTGAAAGTTTTTAGGATGCTTTTTAGGATCAAAAGTGATGATGATATGATGATGATGTTTAAGGATGTTATGGATGTTTATGGGTGTTGTTTTTGGCTTTTGATAAATCTTGAATGAAATGCTAGGACTTTGGATTTTTTTGGTTGGTTTGATTTTTGGATTGTGAGATTTTGTCCTTGATCTTGATTTGGATTTTGATTTTGATTGTGAACAAAAAGACCCTAAGATGTTTGATAATGATCTAAAGGATAGTTGTGTTCAAAGGATGATGATTTGGATATGTGTGAGGAGAAGGATGCATCTACCCACACCTACCCAAACAAGATGATTGTTTCACTAAGTATATGGAGAAAAGTTCATCTACATATGCACTAAGCTAGACAAGATGATTTGGATGACTTTGACTAAGGATATGCAAAAGGATTCATTTACACATTCCTAGCCAAAAGGTGTTTTGATAAATGTTTTCAAGGACTTGGTCTCAATGATTTTGGTGTTTGCTTGATTTTTTCATAAAGCCTAGCACTTCAAGGATGATTTCAAGGTTTTTCAAAAGATGATTCATGAGATGATGTTTGATGTTTTGAAAGATGGATGAAAGAGGTTTGATTTGTTTTGATCCCTAGATGAACCTAAAAAGACCACTTTGTTTTCCTAGACCTAGGTATTGAAGAGCATGCATATGCTTCCTAAAGACCTTTGTAACCAAGGATTGATTTCATTTGAACTTTCATTTTCAGATTTTCAATGATTTTTGCTTTGGGATTTGTGAGTCTTCAATCACACATGAAAATTAATTTTGCTTATCTTTGTTTAATGGCTTTATTTTACCGAAAACACTCTCTTTGATTAAAGTTTCAAACTAAGATGTCCAATGTCTTAATTTATTTAAACCCCACAAGATATTTTATGTGGAAATTCAATGAACTTAAGGCAAGGGTTTTTCTATTGTTTACTCAAGAAGACAAATTAAGGTATAATCCAATGCTTAGGAACCTCTAAGGACGTGAATCCCAAGGGAAAGCAATAACATATGGATTGAGTCAATGATATTTGTCTTCAAAAGGGTTTGAAATTTTGAAAATCATGTTGAATGTTTATTTGCAAAATGTTTTCGAATACAACACTGTGTTTTCAAACCAAGAAAAGTACAAGCCTTATGGATGTGTAAGACAATATTTGTTGAATCCCCATTTGGACAAGTCCAACTACGCCTATCTTTAGCAAATGGTTAGATGCTTATTGCGACCCCTCCGAGGCAATTCCACTTATACCCGGGGTAGCCAAGCATCAGCACCCATGAAACTCCCATGGCTTGTTTTCCATTTCTATTAAAGACCGTAAAAGTGTGGGGCGGCTTTAGAACGACAGTTCTTGCACCAACAAAAATAGATTAAGGATTTTGGAAAATTCTAGCACATGGGTTCTAGTAAGGACTTTCCATTTGTGGAGATTGACCCATATGGCAAGAGTCCCCTTTCGAATCCATCTTGTCGGAGCCAACCGCGTGATAATGGAATTTAACCAATACCCACATTTATATCTCGACTAGAAATACTCTTGGCTTTAGAGTGTTACCGGTTGAGTCGGTCCCTTGGGTGAGTACTTCTTCCCCAAGGCAGGCCCTCTAAGATAAACAAAAGCAAAGCAAAAGACATCTGTAACTCGGTCGATCTTTGATGGCACAAAGAAGAATGTGCATAAAAATGCTTCTCACATAAGCATAGATATTTTTTTAAGCCCAAATAAAAAGTGTTTCAAAGCAATAAAATTTATTTTGAGTGTTTCTCTTGCACTACTAGTCGCCTGTGAGAAGCACAAGGGGAGAGGATCGCACTTTCGAAAGACCAATCACACAATTCAAGCACTTGTTCATTTTATAGCCTTCAAAGCAATTGTGTGATTTGTTTTAAGCACCAATGAAATATGAAAATTGTTTGTCCAATTTTTAGCCCAAAACAAAATCTAGTAAGTGTCTAAGCTTGAATTTTAACCTTTTGCGAATGGAAAAAATTGAATTGTTCTTTTTAGACCCAAATGAAAATTAGTGTCCTAGGAGCGAAAAGACAAACAATTTCATGGAAAAGTGTTGAACAAACACTTAAAGCGTTTAAAAACACTTTGAGTTTTCAAAAAAATTCTCCTCCTTTCATTTTCCTTTGCTAGCTTTTGTATCTTTGTTGATTTTCAGCTTTGTACCTTTTCGCCTTCGCTTTTCCTTCGTTTGTACCTTTGTTGATTTTCAGCTTTGTACCTATCCCATCACAAATGAAAGTTAGGCATGTAGTTTGCAAATTGATAAAAACATACACAAGTCTTATCAATCTTTAAAGAAGGAAATGGAAATATAGCAATTTTTGACAAAACAAATATCAAAATTATTTCAATTTGTACCTCCCTTCTTATCTATGACATAATTGATGGTCAACATGAGAAGATTTTCCTTTTGATTCAAATGTATGATTCCACGAAAAGATATGACTAAAAACAATGATTTTTGAAAAACAATAAGCCCACACCTTGACACATTTATAAGTCAAATGGATGCTAATGATTACGGAACAAAAGACTAGTTGATGAAGGTTTCTCAAAAGTTTCCACGATGATCATATTTAACAAGAATATATAAGCAACCAATAAGGATCTTTCAAAACTTTCAAGTAAATACATTAGTCATGTGTAAAGTCATACTTTCTTGTTTTTGACATAACATAGATAAAAGCTTTAATACCTTTTTTCCTGCTCATATTCTGAGTTTACAATTTATTGACATTTGAGGACAATAAATACACTTTCCTAGTGCAGCCTCAAAGATAAAATATTAGTACCCATTTTCAATCATTCTGACAGCAAATCAACAGCTATAAGTGACATCGGTCAAACAGTAGGTAATAAATGAATTGTAATACCCTAGAGGTTGAAATATAGCGTATCTTTTCATATAAACACAACGCATCAAATGAGAGTTAATATCACCAAACAAGGGTCACAATTTCTGCACTTATTAATGTTTACAACCAATTTCAACACCTGCCGTCTAGTACTAAAGTGGGAGTATGTATTTACCTCATCAATCATATTCTTCTTCACTTGATTCTTTGCATTGATGGGTTAGTAAATCTTAAACAATATCCATAAGAATCGATACAAAATAGGTAAAGGCATGATGGTGTGTGTGGACAGATACAAAATGCAGATAAGTAAAGCTTCAATTTTGAAAAACAAGGACAAGCAAACGCACTTGGTAGGACAACAACATGCACAAGTCATGACCATAGAATATCTAAGAGAAAAGATAAATTCCAAGCGCTTTTCTCATGATTGCTGGTTTGGACGTGTGAACTACCATGCCAACTATATTCATACTTCTTTCTTTTTCAAGAAAATGCACTTTGATTAGGTGAGCAATAAATTGTGCCAAAAAATTTCAAATAAATGCAATTGGTAAGTGCAACGCCAAATTTTGTAACCTTGGACCAGCGCCCTCCCTATTTGTATCAGGTGTTACATTCATTTCAGCCACATTAATGATAAGAACAACAAAAGTTAGCTTGACATCAAAAAGTGCAGGGAGACTGAACAGTTAAATCACCATTTATAAACACCACCCCTGCCCATCGTATAGCTTATGACATGAAAAGCACTTTATCTTATATATATAAAGGTAAAAGAAAAACATAGTTAGTGCAGCTCATCATCAATCAAACATACCAGAATACGATAAAATATACTGGAATATGCTAAATTGAAAGGATAGACTGCATGCTAAAATGCCGAGTTTCTTTTAAAAAGGCATCATAGGTGCAAGAAAGAAGTGAGGGTGGTCACGTGTCTGGATAGTAATGTCACCTAATCGGGCTGTGAAAGTTATTTCACTCAAAGTTTGAGGCTTTAACCATTTACAAACCTTTTGTGAAGACATTGATTGTGAGCATGACAGTGGTGGAGACTGCTTTAAGTATGTCTAGACAGTTCTTTTCTAAATTAGGCAGATGGGATGTATCTAACTACAGACTTCCTTTAAAATCTTTAAAAACTTCTAATGGTACTACGTGATAGTTTCTAAAGCTTTTTGAATATATCTAGTTCTCTCTAATGGCCATGGCGTAAAATCTGTCTGAAGCTATTTTATACCTTATGTGACACAAGTCTTCTATGCTTTTCTTTTTCTCTTACATTTTATGGAATAATTTTGAAGGCAGATTTAAAATCATGAGTCTACAGTTCATTGTGCCCAACATTTATTAGGAATATATAGAGATCTTCATCTCTTCCACACAACAGCAGTATCAATGCCCATGATGGCATCAAAGCCAATGGAGCATCAGTGTGATGCAGTTACTTGTCTCCTAAATGGACACATATAACAAGATCAAACACAACCCGCATTTACCAGATGGAAGCAGGGACCTTGATTGAAAGCAGCAGAAAAGAGAAAAAAAATAGCAGATGTAGAGATATTTGAACCTCTTTGAATCCAATCAGAAGTTCAAGCTTTCTAAATGAAATGAAGCATGAGATTTGAATGAACCTTCTTAAGGGAAAAATAAAATTCATAAAAACAAAGTGACAATCTGTA
Source organism: Sequoia sempervirens (assembly GCA_007258455.2). Taxonomy (NCBI): domain Eukaryota; kingdom Viridiplantae; phylum Streptophyta; class Pinopsida; order Cupressales; family Cupressaceae; genus Sequoia; species Sequoia sempervirens. The sequence continues at coordinate 3,496 of VDFB02198673.1, read as the reverse complement.
AGTATATATAAGCCTAAATTGAAAAAAAAAAGCAGAGTGACAACAATGCCACGAATTTACTTTAAACAAATTTTAGAAGAGACTTATTTCTAAAATTCAGATAATAGTTATAATATGACCAATCTTGATGTGAAATAAAAGCCATTCCAACTAAGATGCAAAATCTGGAAACACTAGCAACATGTTAGATGGTAAAATTTTCCAACAAGCATGAAACAACCCTCCTTCTAGCGCCAAATGTGAGCATCTTTTTAAATATGCAAATACTAGCATCTCAAACATGGGTTAGTACTTCACAAATCTATCAAAATAAACTCCTATGAAATACCTTGTAGGTGTTTCCAAATGCAATGCATGACAAAATAAAAACTAAAGCATTGGGAAAGCAATAACAAGTCACCTATTCCATAGTGGATTGGTGTCACATGTGCTAGTGACCCTTTCCCAACCCTTGATCAATAGCTAAAATGATGAAGTGCAATGGAGATGAAGAACAAGATTATTTCTCAAACCAAGAGATTAACCTTGCATAAAAATTGTGGATCCATGAATGAGAATGAAGGCCTTCTTTTATAGATTTTCTTGATGAGAGATTGGCCAAGATGGTGAATGTGGGATTAAAGATCCTCCAATGAGAAGAAGACACTTGTCAAGTGGTGAGTGGTTAATGGTTGTGCAAGATTTGGGAAGAGTTCCCATGAGAGGGAGAATTTGAATTCAAATTTTGCAATAAATTTTGAGAGGGGGACAAGAAAAACAACAATAAATGCAATGTTGGACTTGTCATGTTAAGGGAAAATGAGGGTTTTTAATAAATCAATAAAATTGATTTACTTGTGCAAGTGGAGATATCTAGAGAATGCAAGTGGGATGAGATTAGCATTTAATCATGGTTAGATTAAATTAATGATGATTAGGTTAGCTTAATGGTGTTTAGATGATTTTGACTTTTAGGATTTAAATATTTGATTTATTTAAATCAGAAAAGGATGGAAGATGCATTTTTGAGATTTTAATTAAATAAAGTTTGATTTATTTAATCAAACTATGATGTGAGCCTTTGATTTATTTAAATGATAAGAACCCGATTTACCAGGTGAATGGATGTGATGCATTTGATTTATTTATTGAGCGGATGAATATGCATAATGCAAATTTGACGTGTCTATAGGTTTTACACCTAGAAATTGCATATGCTTGAAATTTTCTAAAGCCTTTTGAATAAATCTATTTTGTGCATATCCTACAATCATTCTATTCCACAAGGACATATCTTATTGAGGTATTTTGTCAAACAATTATACCAAGTAGCTAATTGCCTTGTCTATGCTACCAAATTTTCCATACATGTCTCTACAAAATTGGAATATACTCCTCCCACATTGATAGATCTTTGAATCTATTTTGGTTTTCATCTCTATTTATAAATTTACCTCATCACTAAACTTACCTCATCACTAATTTTGTGATATATTTTAAATTTTTCCTTGATTAGTCTACCTATAAGAGATTCTAACCCTTCTCTCCACTGTTTGAAGACTCTTTATTCAAGGCTAAGTTAGAAACATGGGGAAAGGTGAAACATATCTTGCAATCATGGCATGCCACAAGACCAAGTTTATTTAAGGCATTGGATCCAAAAATTCATGTGAACATTGACAAGGTAGAGGCAGCATGAAAAAATTTCTCATAGAAATGGGGGTTCACAGTGATGTACATCATTGTGAGTGCCCATTTCTATGAGGCATTTTTTCATTTTTCCCTACCTATTTTTTCATGCTGCCCCTACCTTGTCAACCCTACTACATTGGCAAGCTAGTGTTTGAAAAAACACTAGCTTGTTAATGTGATACAATTGACAAGGTAGTGGCAGCTTGCAAAAATTCTTCATAGAGATGGGGAATTGCAGTGATGTAAATCATCATGAGTCCCCATTTCTATGAGGCATTTCTTCATGCTGCCCCTACTTTGTCAACCCTATCAAATTGGAAAGCTAGTGAGATAATTGGCTTGCCAATGCTCACACAATTTTTTGGATGGAATTCCTTAAAGAATGTGGTCATGTGGCATGCCTTTATTGCAATATAGTCTCATGGAAGCATGGAAAAGTCATGTGAATTATTTGACAATAATGTTTTCGTAGACATGTATGCAAAATGTGGTAGCATTAACAAGCTAGTGAGCTCACTAGCTTGTGAATGCAGTAGGGTTGACAAGGTAGGGGCAACATGAAAAATACCTCATAGAAATGGGGTCTCACGGTGATTTAAATCACCATGAGACCCCATTTATATGAGGCATTTTTTCACAGTGATTTACATCACCGTGAGACCCTATTTCTATGAGGCATTTTTTCACACTGCCCCTATCTTGTCAACCCTATAGAATTGGCAAGCTAGTGAGCTCACTAGCTTGTCAAAAGTATTCCATCCAAAAAATTCATGTGACCTTTGTCTATTCTAGAAATACTCTTCTATAGGATGATTGTAAGTATTTTGTATGAAGCTTTGAATGACATATATTTCATTTATTTGTATGGATTAATTTTTTAGGAACTAATATTTGTCTCATTACCATGCTACAAGTAAAATTAGCTACCATGTCGAGGAAACAAAGAATGAATAAACCAATAGATGAAGAGTATGAAACTAATAAAGCAAAAAATAAAGAATGGATGAGGGAATATCATCAAAAGAATAAATTGGATACGATTGACAAAAAAAAGCTAATTGAAGAGGAACCTCAACCATCAAAAAGAGAAAAGGCATTGGCGGTATAAAGGGAAAAAATGCAAAAGCATCGTGCTAAGACATATTTGAATACCATAGTTGGAAACATAGCCTCTACCACAAGTGAATACGAAGGGACACCATCTACCGCAAGTGAATATGGAGGGATACCATCTACTGCAAGTGAATATGGAAGGACACCGTCTACCACAAGTGTATATGAAGGGATACCATCCACCACATCTCAAGTTAAGAGTACATCATCACTATGATTTGATGAAGAAGGTATGCCATATTCCCCATGTCAACCTCAAGGTATGTCATCTATTCCATCCTCAACCAAAGGTACATGATCTATCCCACCTCACTTAAATATTGATGAAATTCCTAATGTTGAGATGCATGTACCTAGGAGAACACCACCTAGAATTTTGTGTAGAAAGCCAAAGTATTTGATTAATATTGATGAGAATATTTTGCAACACATGGAAGTAAGATTCCAGAATGAACTTGTAGAAGACATGTTGATAAGATTTGGAAATTTTGTTCTTTGAAAGGCTAAATGAGATAGCAAGATGTCAAGTATTTGTTGAAATGATGTGAGGTATAAATTATAGAAACATCATGAAGATTCTTGGGTTGAGAACATCGAATGCTTCAAATGAAAACACTATTGTGAAGAATATAATGGATGCTTATGAGAGTCTAGGTAAGATCTCATGCTCAAAGGATAGTAATGTCACCCAAAATGTCATTACATCGACTTT
>VDFB02198672.1:0-13169 GCA_007258455.2 Sequoia sempervirens | reverse complement strand
AGCCAGACAAACTAAGGAAATTTAAGTTGGAAAATGAACTGATGGGTCTTAATTCTTCAGATTTTGACAATATTCAAGATTTTTCTCCAAGCTCAACTCTCTTAGATTGCAGTTATCAAAATGTGGGGTTGTTAAAGAGGATGAACAGATGATACTTTCTATTCTTGCTAAGCTTGGTTCTTCATATTCTATGTTTGTTTCTACTTTCTATGCTACAATGGATGCTCTTGGAAATACATATAAAATGCCTTCTCTTGATGAATTTGCTGCACAGCTCACAAGGGAACAAGCAAAGTTGATTCACATGGGTACATTGAAGTCTTCAACATCTCAAGCTCTTATTGCGAATGATACAAAGGCTTCAAGTGGAAAAGGAAAGAAGCACAAAAAGGAAACCAAGTCAAATGAGCAAGGTAAAGATTCTCCTTCACATGGCACTCCCGAGTCCTCATCCTCTTCAAAAGAGGAATCATCAAAAAAGAAGTTCAAATGTGCATATTGCAAAAGGTTAGGACATGATGAGCATAGATGTTATAATAAGAAGATTGATGAACTCACCCACCTTCTTCAAAAGAATAACATTCAGCTGCCCTCATCAGTGTCTTCTACTTCTTCTTCACCATCACATTCGGCAGCTCCATCATCATCACAGTCAGAGAACACAACATCCACTTCTGGGCTACATATGAAAGGGCATGCACTCTTGGCCTCTACAGGTCCTAATTCTCAAGGATGGCTTCTTGATTCAGGGGCATCTCATCATATGGCATCTTCACAGGAAATGTTCTCTTCTTTTGAGCCTTGTAATTCACCTCACATTCTGATGGGTAACAATACATTCATGAAGGTAAGTGGGAAGGGTTCTATTGATATTGGGGAAGGGAATTTCAATGATGTGCTTTGTGTTCCTTCTTTGACCACTAATCTCCTTTCTATTTATCAAATTACTCATGGGGGTCAAGGTAAAACAGTTGAGTTCACTCCTGATAGGGTGTATATAAGGGACTTGGAGACTAGGGATATTGTTGCAATCGGGATGGTAGATCATTCATCTCGAGTATATCCTTTTTCACATTTTGGTTCAGAAGCTGATAATGTTCCTTTGACTGCATCACACACTCTATTGAGTGTGACCCATATTAGTGAGAAGTTTGGTCATCTACACCTTGGTATTTTAGAGACCAGTGCTGAGCTTCCTACACCTCCACCTCCTGCTTCTTCAACCATTGTTGCTTCTGTTCAGCAGGATAATCATAGTTTTTCAGATCTTGCTTTGTGGGATGATTATTTGACAGGGATTTCTACCTTGTTCCTAGAGTCTCATATTATAGATTTGGAGGACACACTTGAGGGGATTTCTCTCCTCTTTGATGACAGTTTTAGCACAACTGTTATTCCATCTTCTTTGTCTTTGGAGATTGATATTCACGAGTCTCCTCCATCACTTGATTTGTCATGTTTCTTGGTTGAGTTTGACCATGATTATGTTGTGGCTCATTCAAGCTTGGAGGCTCCTACTCAATTTTCAGAGGCATACATGTTGAGTGTTCATTCTTCCTCTTTTCAGTTGGATATGGAGTGGCTTCTTCATCAGCTTATGGATTTGTTTCTTCCTAAGGGGAGATGTGTTGCTTGCAAAAATTGGGTCATCTTTTGTTTTCAGGCATTCTTCATTGGCTTTGGAGCTTCTTCAACATGCAGGGGATATCTTATCTCATTACTTCCCTCTTATGGGGGGGTAATTTATTGTATATTCATGATGGATGTAGTTCTTGGGGGTATCATTGAGTCCTTCATACATCATGTTTACATTCATCATGCTTGTTTTTGTTTTCTCTCTTTTTGGAGAGGGGTTTTTTCCCACTGGGTTTTCCCCTTTTCTCTACTTTATGAGAGATTGCATTTCATTTGCATCTATAAATGGGTACCTAACATGGCCTAGTTGTCGGGACCCATAGTAGTTTGCATTATAATCTTCTCCCTAAGTTGCACTTATGGGGGGGTGTTGGTGTAATTAACTATTTAATTACATCTTCATAAGTCTACGTAGGCTTTTATTTAAGTCCTAGGTTGCATTTTATTATCCTTATCTAATTGAGCTAACTTGTAGCTCAAGTTAGGTTTAGGGTTTTGCATGCTTGCCTTTATAAGAAAGCCTCATCTTGTACATTTGTATCAATTGAATCATAAATCAATATTGCATTTAATATAGCAAGCATTCTTGCCATTATCTCTCTCGGTGGAAGTATTTTTGGTCTATGGTGATTCTTGGTTTTAAGAAGAAATGTTTCCTAATGTGAAGCCATTATATTTTTGGAAAGGGACGAAAAGAGATGTTGCAAGATTTGAGGCCAAATGCTTAGATTGCAAAAGAGTGAAGGTTGAACATCATCACCCTATAGGACTATTGTATCCACATGATGTACCTGAAAGTAAGTGGAAATTCATTAGTATGTACTTTGTGCAAGGATTACCTATATCAAGGAATAAGCATAATGTCATTCTAGTGGTGGTGGACAAGCTCACTAAGGCAGCACCTTTCATACCTAGGAATTTGATGGATGGAGCTCCAATAATAGCTCAAAAATTCATTCAAGAAGTATTTAGGTTACATAGAATTCTTGAGCAGATTACCTCAGATAAGGATGCTCGTGTGACCTCAAAGTTTTGGCAAACCTTATTTTCGTCACTTGGAAAGTTAAATATAAGTTCAACATATCATCTAGAAACGGATGGAAAAATGGAAAGAGTAAACCAAGTATTAGAAAACCTACTAAGGATGTATTACATGGATCAAAAATACAAGTGGGGAGATTATTTGGCTTTGGTAGAATTCACATAAAACAATTCCTATCATTATGCAATTAAGATGGCTCCTTTCGAAGCATTGTATGGTTGAAAGTGTTGAACCCCTATAAGTAGGGATAAACTTGAGGATAGGGTGAATCTTGGGCCATAGATGTTGTCATAAATGGAGCAACAAGGTAGGGTTATTAAGCAAAGGCTAGCTAAAGCCAATGATAGGTAAAAAAGCTATGTTGATTCTAAAAGAGTACCTAGGAGCTTTGTTGTAGGTGAGAAGGTGTTGTTAAGGGTAAAGCCTCATAAAAGTGCTATCAAGTTTAGAAATTCATCCAAACTAGCCCAGCACTATGTCGGTCCTTTTGAGGCCCTCGAGGAAGTAAATCCTATTGCTTACCGAATTTTGTTGTCACTAGCTCTTGCTTGAATGCATAACGTCTTTCACATCTCATACCTAAAGAAGTATATACCAGGTGATAATCATGTAATTGATTGGAATGCTTTACAGGTACAGGACCTTGGAGTGGTAACAATTGAGCCTCTCAAAGTGCTCGAAACAAGGTTTTGTAGTACAAAGTCCAATGGGACTAGTATGCAGAAGATTATGCCACTTGGGAAGACTATGCAGAGATTAAGCAGAAGTTTCCACATGTCTTACATGCTTTTGTTAATGCTTTAAAAATAATTTTGTGTTTGTTATTCTATGTTTGCTACATAAAATCATCGGGGACGATGATTCACAAGGGGGGATATGTTACACCATTTGTGTTTTTACCTATTTACTATTACTATGACTGGTTAAAATATTAAATATATGTGTAGACATGTAAAATTGACCCAACACTTATCGTGCACCATAAATGACAATTTTGCATCATCGACATCATTATCATCGAATATCACTACATTTCACATCATAAAATATCAAAAGTATCAAAAACCCTAAATTTCTTCTATAATTGAATAATTATACATTATTTAATTAATTCACTTTTTCATCATTTTTGAGAAATTAAATAAATTTCATTTATTTAATAGTCTTGAATCTAACTATATTCCTCTTGATTAACAATTAAATAACATCAATTATTTAATTATGTAAAACTATTCACTTTATTCCCTAAGTCCAATTAAATTATTAAAAACATAATGGTTTAACTATGGCTTTCTCCCCTAAATTTGAATGTCCAGATTTAATTATTCGAAACATCATCAAAAAAAATCAAATCAAACAAAATGCTTTGTTTACAAAATTCAAACTTGATTTGCACATTCAACTCAAAAGAAAATTAATTCATTAAATCAATTAATTAATTATCCTCACCCACTTTCATAGTAGTTGGAGCAAATTCACGAACCACCAAGTGCTCGCTCTGAGTTACTTTACATTAATCAATCTATTTCTTGATAAGATCAATCTATTTTCACGATAGATCAATCTATTTCTTCAATCCACACTAATTCTGCGTAATCAATTTGCACAAATTATTCCCATATAAATCCTCTCAACATCTTTCAACCATTGATCAAGATATTCTACTATGCAATCTCAAGCATTCATTCAAAAACACAAATTCTATATAACAACCATATTTCTTCTAAAAAACAATCAAAGAATCAACCTATTTTGCACAACAAATTAATGTCAAGATCTTAATCGACATTTTTGACAAACTTCAACACATATCTTCTATCCACACACACATGTTCTTCAAGCTTTCACACGCACAATGGAGGCTTTGCATTGATATGAACAACCCAACATCATTGCAAACACACTCCGAAGTGGGATGGTAACGCTACCTTGTTTTGGGATTTCATTTTCATTTTTCTATTTCAATTACGTTCTCGATTTCCTTAATGTTGTAGTTTCATTTCATAAGTAATGGGCATGAATCATTAGCATTTTGTTGTTTAGATTAGTTTCTAATTCACCAATTTGATTTATTACATCTTCCCGATTTCCCCCTTACATATTCTGGCATGCCCGGTGGGACCACAATCCTTGGCACTAATCATTTTCTCACCTAAATTTGAAGTTGTAGGTTCCAAAAGTGCACTGGAGAAATCTTCATGCACAAGTTCCAGAAAATTGTCACACTTGACTTCACATTTTTTGCACACTTGACATTTTTTTAGTGCTTCTAACTTTTTGTGGTGCTTTTGCAAAAATATAGAGGCACAATTGACTTTTTAGGCCACTTTTGCTTAAAAACAGAGGGTGCTTTTGACTTTTTCTTTCACTTCTGCCCTATTAAGTTTTTTCCGAAAGTTGAAAGTTAATTATCGATTTCTAACACTAACAAGTACTTGAATTTGTTTGACAGGTGCTAATTTTGTTTATACAAGATTTGCAAAGGTATGACAATAACAATTAACACATTTATTGCAAAGATGGTGAACGATCGAAGATTCTAAGTTTTCAAAGCTTTCATTGTTAGAAAACATTAAATTTGGTGCATAAAAAGAATCCCACAAACAAACATTTCAATTGGTGCTCTAAAATCAATTTCTCAAAGCTTTCTAGAATAGAAAATGCTTTCAATTTGGTGCATAAAAGGAATCCCCACAAATGAACATTTCAATTGGTGCTCTAAAATCAATTTCTCAAAGCTTTTTAGAATAGAAAATGCTTTCAATTGGTGCATAAAAAGAACCCCACAAATGAACATTTCATTTTGGTGCTTTAAAAAGGGACTTTCTGAAGCTTTTTTTAGTTTAGAACAAACGATTACTTTTGGTGCTCTAAAAAAAATGGATTTTTGTTGACCAAAATGTTTTTATTTTGTTGACGAATGCACAATTTATTTTGTTGATCATAAAGACAAGGTTTAGAACAAACACTTTGGTTGGTTCTTAAAATTTGAACAAATCAAATTCTTGTTTTGTACACTATGATATTCTTGTTTGAAATCCAGAACATTTCAATTTGGTGAACATAAAAAGAACCATTGCTATCTTGTACACACTTCTAAATTTCATTTTACTTTTCTTTTTTATTATTTTATTTTATTTTGTTCACTTTTTGAACTTAAAGAACATTGTGATGAAGTGTGTTTCATGTATTCCATGTTTTGAAAACTAGGTGACTATCCTCTCCCCTGTGCCTTTTCGGCAATCTTGGGTGATGGAAATCATCTTGAGTTTCACACATTGTTTTACTTCAAAGCATACCTTTAGAGGGGCTGCCTCCCAACTTGTGAGAGGGAACAACCCATGTAGTACTCTATTTTGGTTTGCTATATAAATATTTGTGGGTTTGAGGAAAGTTCTTACCCACCTGGTGCAAATTTTCTATACTGACAAAAGTCTCCCCTAGTATTCGTGTGATACGTAAAAACCCGCAAGGGTTGGGAGGCCTCTTAATTGAGTGAATCATTGCATATATAGACACCATTTATCCCAAAACATGACTAAAAACCAATGTTTGTAGAATCCACCCCTTTTAAACTAAAGCATTCTTTGAAGTGGTGCATCGAAACTTTGATTCTAAGAAGTTATTTACCAAGTCCAACTTACGGTTGAGCTTAAAAAACTCTCCATTTGTTACATGTAAAATCATCCTTTTGGGGCATGAGGTACGCTCATCTAGGAGGAAGTGTATATCCCTAGGGTGTACTTTATCTTCACATAAAATTTCCAAATCTATTTGGTTACTTTGAAACATCAAACTTTGTGCTTGAAATAAAAATGAACACATCAAAACAAGCATTTAGCATGGTTCTAAAACCATAACCTCCTTTTGACTTAGTGTGAATCCATTGAAAAGAGTCATATATTTTTACTCCTAAAGGATATCTTAAAATAATATCTTTGAAGGTCTACGAATATTTAGGCTCACGTTTCAAGTCGCATCATTGTAAACTATAACTTTAGAATTTCTACCTCTATGAACTTTGAGATTTCATGGAGGGAAACATGCTTAAGGTATAGACATTTAGGACACACAAGTTTTGATTGTGGTGTTTCTTGATATCACTTGCCAAATCTCGAAACAGATCAAACAAAATCATCCAAAATTGCAAAAAAAGAATCCAAGCCATTGCACTAACATTGAAACTAGGAAACAAAAACTAAACAGGGGTCGCTTTCACCTCTATTTTTGCTACACTTGACCAAAAAGTGGCCACACTTGCAAAAAACTTGCACATTTTCTCTTTGTCTTATGGTAGCTACTTATGAAAATTTAGTGCTTTTGAGAAAACTGAATACACTTGTTCTAAACCTGTCACAATTGCTCCTATTCTTGTCGCATTTGACAAAATTTTCCCAATGCACTTGACTATAAATCTGTCACTTTCTCCAAAAAAGTTTTCTTTTGCTTGTACAAATTGTCACTCAAGAAAATTACACACAAAGGCCGCACTTGAAATTTTTGTTCACATTTTCTTTTCAAAACTGTGCGCACTTGACAAAATCCTAGTCGTAGTTGACAAAAGTTGTCGCTTTTGCTCAAAAATTACCACTTTTACCTCAATCCTATCACTTTTGCTCTGTGTTCTACTAAAAATCAAAAAAATTATCTAAAGCCGGTTATAATATCCTTGTTAAAACAAAACAATTGGAAACCCAAGATACGTCATATAGTCCTTCATCCATTTTTAAACATTTCATCCTACTTTTGGAAATCAAAATTAAAACAAACAAACTTGTATTATTACCTCACCCACACTTCTAAGATATCAACAGTTGCTTAAACCTCGAGGCTAGTTCAAGTAATCTTTTTCGCAACATATCCTCTAGAAGAAGAAGTGAAATATCGATCCAAGTCTTTCAACATTTTGACTTCCAAGAATAGCATCATTCCAAAACATCGCTCAAACCTTAGGGTCTTGAGAATCACAACAACCATATCAAAACACCAACATTTTTATCATTTCACCTTATGACCATTTGGCATCCGATTGCTCTAGTTCAACAACCAAACCTTACATCAGCTATCATACAACCAAACTTTGAGTTGATTGAAGGAGAACAAATAAACATGATCAATAGTTCGAGGAGATTCATATTCGAGACAAAGGAAACCCCAAACCAATGGAGAAAAATAGCAAACATCCTAGATGAACAAGAGCAAAAAGTCGATATTTCAACTGAAAGGCCTGTATTACCACCTCCTACATGGCAATAGGTATCCTCTTTTTCAAAAAATAGAAAATCCCAAAAAAAAATGTAATTTCATTTCCTTAAAAAATAGAGAATCCCAAAAATAAAGCATTCTTTCATTCCATAGTTAGAAGTCACCAAACATTCACAAAAGCTTGGCACTTGTTTATGACAATTATGAGATCACAACATAGAAAAAACATGGAAGCAAATAAAAGTAGCTCTAGTGTGCCCCTAGCATATAGAAAAAACCACAAATGACAAAAGTGAACTATGGGGATATAAACCAAGTGACCTTACGATAGGGTATTGAGCATCATAATATCCCTAAAACATGTCAATATATTACCCAGATCTAGTTCCACTCTAGACACCCATGGGGACATCATATACCACAAATGTCAATGATATATCAACTATGGATTCTCCTAATCAAGGTTTTAGCACATCTTGTCACATGGCAGATTTCAATCAAAATCCTCATCCATATCAAAGTCACTCTTATCAAGGGTTTCAAAATCACCATCAAGGACTAAGTTTAGAACATCAAATTTCCCTAAATGAGCTTGAGAAAAAGATTGAAGAACTTCAACGAAATAAAAATACGACATATCACCAATACCATGTTCAACATCTAGACATTACATATCCACAAAAAATGAATATTATTCCACAAACACCTCAATATCCACATCAACAACACTTCCAATATCATCAAAACATCGATTCATATCAACAACAAAGTCTATTTCCACAACATCAAGTGAATCAACAACAACAATGGTCACAAAATCAAAATCAGATCACTCAACATCAAAATCAAATCCAACAACAATATCAACCCCCAAATCAACAATATCCACATCAAAATCATCAACTACAACATCAAAGAGATCATCAATCTTAAAATCAACAAGAAAATCCATCTCGAATACAACAATAATCTCCACCACAACAAGTCTCACAGTCCAACCACACTACTAAATGTAAATACACTCCTTTAGGGGAGCCAATTGAGGGTGTGTTAAATCAATTAGTTGATTCCAAACTTATCACACTTCCAAAACCACCATGAAGTAGTGATCCCACCATCAAATTCCCATGGTATGATGACAAGACCTATTGAAAATTCCATGGAGTAAAAGGTCATGATGCATCAGAATGTGTTACACTCAAAAGACTCATCCAAGACCTTATTGATCAAGGAGAACTAGCTATTCAAAACAACATTCAAGGTCTGAACACTAATGACAACATTGACAGTATCTCAACCTTAAAAGTTGAAAACAACGATCAAGAGCTATCTATCACTTATCACATTGAAAACATCTCTACATCATCCAATGAACAAGAGGAAATACTTCAAGAATTTAATCCCAAGCATGATCAAAATCAATCACCCAAGTCTAGCAATGATTCAATCCAAGATATATTGACATCATCCAACCTCATGGTAGTACATATTAATGATCAAGAGACTCTTAATCTAACACTTATACCCAATGTAGAAAACCTAAGCCAAGAGCTATCACCCATATGTCCACATTTTGATGAAATCCAAGGATCCTTTACAAGAAATCCCTTCTTTTAAATTTATCCATGTCAAGAGCATGAACCAAAGCATATCGAAGATAATACCACACAGAGTCAAGATCAAGAATCCCTATCATCAAAATACTACAATGACTTGACAGATATCTTCCAAGTCATCCAAGGTTTTCCAAAAGAAGAACACATCCATATACCAAGAAAACATACATCTACCCATGAGATGCCTACTCCTAATGGAAATATATATGATCTTCATCCAAAACAAGAGTCTCATACTCTTCATATCATTACCAAAAAATAAGAGTCACCTACCCTTAACATCTTTACACATGACCAAAGCATGGAAAATTCTATAGATATATTAGAAAATGATCAAGAAGAAGCATTAAAATCTGAAACATCCTCCAAGTAGATTGAAGATGTCAAGTATGAAAATATGGAGCACGGTATCTTAAAATCAACAAGGATAATTGATAATCCTGAGTAGCAGAGCATTGGGTATGCAACAGTTAAAGAAGCACCAATATATTTTGAAGGGCCATCAAAATTTGATACTTCATAGGATCAAGTTGAAGATATCAATCGGGAAGTTATCCCACATATGAAGGATCCTACTAGTGAAGAAGCTATCACCTTTGAAGATCCAAAACAAAGCAGAGAAGTATTATCACCTTGTTTCCAAGGTAAATTATATCCTATTGCAAATAAAAATTTTCAACGGATGCATTATCAAGGTAGAGGATTAGGCTTACATGAACAGGGTATCCTAGCTCAAGTGCAGATTATTGAAAATCCTAAGCATCAAGGTTTTGGTTATTCAATAATTAAGGGATCTAAATATATCAGTGATACCTCTATAATACTAGGGGACACTTTATCTAACACAAATATCAACATAGAAAGCACAAAGAGTCCTTATGATGAAACTGCTACCAATGCTACAACTAGCCATGTCATGAATCATCATCCACACATATTTCAACCCTCTGATTGGGACCAACAACAAGTGAAAAATTTATATCCAAGAACAAAAAGAGTCATTGAAGAAGAAGAATCAGCAAAACAAAATGGAAAAGAAAGGTTCAAATGGATACAAAAGAAAAAGCAAGAAAATCATCCCTATCAAACTCCATTAGTCAAAGAAACTATGGGGAAAAATCAAAAACGGAAGTTCATCCATCAAAAAATTCCAACAATGCAAAAGAAAGCTTCAAGAGCAACCTACAAGGTATATCAAGACGTTGGTCCCAATTGAATCTCCATAACCACCCACTGTTGTTCATCATCCCAAGTTTGGAAAATAAAAGGTTCCAAACTGTCAACCAATCCATCTAAATATCATATCCCTCAATGCATTTCACCATCCATGATATCAAACCTATTGAGGGTCAAAATAGCACAACAACGTTAAACAAAGGAAATATTACTATTCTATTTCTTTTGAAAGAGAAAGATAACACATGGTGATCTAACTCCCAAGGTCCTAGTAATTGGTTATCAATTATGCTGATGTCACTCAGTGGTCAATATAATTGTAATGTTCAAGGGGCCTTTGCTGGTAATAAGGAAAAGGACTGCATAACATCAATTAATCTACATTGGGGGGTTTAAAAAAAAGAAAAAAGATGAATCAGAGCTTCAAATCAAAAGAAACATGAGTAAAATTCTTACATATCCAGACATGCATATCAATAATGAGTGTTTATTCCACCTAACCACAACCACAACAAGATGCAATCCACAGAATAAACTATGCTACTGCATACATCCATAGTGCTAATTCAAATACCATCAACATTTACTAAACTTGCTTCAAACAAATCACTCACTCATCATTAAACACAAATCAAATGAACATGATAACAACTTCATCCAGAGATAATCCAATGATATAATCTTGAATCCAGTTCCTTCTATTGAATTTCATCAAAATAGAAACACTTAAGCACAACAAAATCATTGGCGTATGGATTGATTATGTACCATTAACCTTATCAAAATAGATCCAAACTTCAAACAATAACATAAAAATGTATGAAAATTGTAAAATAACTAAGTTTTACTTAAAATTTCAAAGTATCTCTCCTAAAACCTCAAAATCCTAGATCTAATCTCTATTTTCTATCATCAGGTGGCTAATCTTTCTTTTTATTAGCCGACCTTTAAAAAATAGAACCTAATAATACATATAGGTGCCACATGCACAAGTTTCTCTCAATTATCAATCTAGATCCACAATTAATAGAGTTGTAACTAAACACAGAAGTGGATTGATGAACCCTTGTTCCAAGGCTGATTACTCTATTGCACCAAAAATTTGATATTCCCAAAAGAGAGTGAAACCAAAGGACCAAACTCGGAGTTGAGCTTATGTCAAAACCCCACAAAAAGAGGAGAAAAGAAGATATTGTGTGTGGTGAAAAGAGTCAGTTCACTCTTGCACTGAATGCTCAAGGATGTACTCGTCATAACTAGAGAATACTTATTGAAGAGTATTTGAATCAGGTCCATCCAACCAACCATCTTCAAATATGACCCTTTCAAATTCTACATAAACCAACTTTTATATCTCCTTCAACTTGATTAACTCTCTTCTAGCAGTCCTTGTCTCCTCCCTGATATCCATAAATTGATCCAATAATAGATTCTCCCTATCATCTCCTTTTTGCATAATTTCCTCAAACCTACCCCTCCATCTTTCCCTTATTTTATCCAAAGACAAGCCTTCCTTTCCTGAGGACTCTAGGTTAATTAAAATAGCCACAATTGCCTCCAATTCAACTATATGTTGATTCAAATCTTTTCCCATTTCTCGAACTTCTTCTTGATGCCCATGAATAGTCTTAGACTTATACCTTATTATGCTCACAATTTTTTCCACAAAATCTGCATTATCATGCTCAAGAATTGAACATTCAAGCAAGGTGGACTTAGGAATTTTTCCAATATCTTCAAGCTTCTTAACACATTCCTTGTATCCATCATCCTGCTTATCTAGATCCTTGGCATGTTGATCTAGATCCTCTGCCAATTCAAGAGCAGCCTTATGAATCTTAAAACCTTCAACAAGAACATCATCAACTTCCTGGTTGAGCTTCTCCAACCATTTTTCCATCATTCCTACCTTGCTTTTCATTTGAAACAAATCATCTGCTTCCTTCTTTGTTAACAAAACTGGGGATTCAGGAAGAGCAGCTTGTTGGGAAATGGGAGTTGAAACATCTTTCAAAAACCTATGAAGTTGATCTAATTGAGCCTTAAGCTCATCCTTCCTTTGTTTATCTCTGATCATCCGGGATTTAGTTGAAGAGGACACAATATCAATCAAATTCATTTGTTGGTTTCTTGTAGGCCTTCCCAAATTTACCGCCCCCAACTAATAATCAGTGATCTACATATCATCATGGCTCTTCTCCATTACGGGCATGGCACATTTAGCAACAATCTCTCTAGCATCAATGAGCTCGGTAGAGTGAATAATTTGGGCCTTCTTCTTAGGTTTATCCTTCTCAATTTATTTCATCATCTCGTCCCAGTTCAATGGTTGTGGTTGAACGACTTGTTTTCTTTCTAAGTCCAGCTTTAACCAAGTAGGAGCAATAGGAGTAGTGGTTTCATGGGCTGAAGAAGAAGCCATGGTAGTGGAAGACAAAGGTTGTAACAATGTAATCCCTGGTTGAGAATCAGCTTCCTACACATTTTGTTGATCA
>VDFB02198671.1:0-17108 GCA_007258455.2 Sequoia sempervirens | reverse complement strand
CACATATCGGCCTTTATCGTTTTTCACCAGCTTAAATATAATTAAGATATAAAGAAATGAATAATAATATGATATTATAGAATAAAATTATATATAATATAAAATACATATTATATTTTATATATTTTATATATTAAATATGTTTGTAATATAAAATTAATTTTTTATTAAAATATTATATATTAAATATTTATATATGTTATTTAATTATGTATTTATTTTATATAAAAAAAAATACTATAATTATATTAATTATTTTATATTGTATAAACTAATAAATATAATATAATATGTAATGGATTTATATTATTATTATATTTTACATAATGTAAATTATTAAATATAATTTTGAAATAATATTTTATTTATTACAAAATTAAAATTTTAATTAATTGGGTGGAAGGGTGCACGTCCCTCCATAGTGGCGAAGGGAGGTGGTATGGGTTGTCATGCTGGCGGGTAGTTGGGGCCCTTTGGGCCAAGGTGGCAAGCATGTCTGCAGGGTGGAGTTGGCTTGTCTTTTCAACAAGCCTTGGCGTACGGTGTCAGACTACTATCCAACACCCATATCAATGTTTAGTGATGAGAGCTATTAATGGAAATGTGAGCTCCCCTCTTTGCAAGGACATCTTGCACATTGGAGGGGGTATGATTTGAGGAGGTTGGCGGTGCTTTCGTGGTCTGGGTTTTATTTATTGCAAGTTTGGCTCTTTTTTGCATTATGTTTTTTCTGCAAGTGTGTGGCGACTGTGGGTTTTTCTCATTCTCTCCTATTGGGCAATTGGTGTGGGGTCGCGAATGGCGATGAGCTCTAAATTTATCATCGAAGTTTTGGTGGCAAGCCTTGCATAGTTTGGGGCAGACACTCCTATCTCTTTGCAGTCATCGATGAGAAGCCTCATTTAGGGAGATCATTGACCAAAGATTAAAAATGATTTTGGTAAATTATGACCATTGGTGCTTGCGGTCGTGAAAATGGTTTTGGGCTTAGGCCATTTGGAGTGCAGGGAGTATAGGAGAGACAATTTGCACATCTTGTCCTATTTCCTTACTTCCCTTATGGACAATATGGTGTTGAAGGCTGAAGCAAAAGTATTGCTAGTTAAATTGTTCAAAGCGGACTTGGTTGAAGATGTGGATGAGGTTCTCTGTGTGGTGATCACTGGTAGGGAATGTTTGAGGCCTTACGATGTGGAAAGGCTGAGCACAGAGGAGACGGTGAAGATATTTCCTTTCCTCTTGGACTTGGTGTATTTGGGTTTGATGCGCATCTAATGCCTCGTGGGTGGTTGTTGTTGTTTCCAAGAAATTCTTCTGTAATGGTGGTTAACAATGTGAGTGGAAATCAATTTGAAGATTTTGCAAAATCAAACGTAGAAAGTATTAATGTCCAATGAGATTTTATTATCTGTTTGGTTTTTTAATTTAAACTCATTCAATTTTTTTTATTTTATATCGCTACGAAGACTTCTCCATTTGACTTTTGGTTTTTTTAATATAAAATTTGTTGTATATTCTTAAATTCATAAAGTTTTTAATATTTGATGACGATATAATACTGTAAAATGTGTTGTGGTATTGATAATTTTAATTTTTGTATTGTAATGTCATCTTAATAAAAGATTTTTAAAGATGCCATAAAACTCTTACAAAATTTGTAATATTATTTTATATATTATATTTTATTATTTATGTCATCAAAATTGAATTTACTACCAGCAATTCATTTGAGAAAATTCACCGTCATGAAAAAAAAAAATTTATCACAAATTTTTAATGTGATGGATTTCTGGCTATTGTGAATTGCTAGTGGTGACTTTTCCTTAGGTGAATTTGTCATGGCAATGAATTTTCCCATGTAATAAAAATTGATGACGGTGAATTTTCCTATAACCATTATTTATATATTATTTATTATACTTATATTTATATTATATATTATATTGTATAATATATAAATTGATAAATATATGTATATGTATGTTATATTTAATATAATGTAAATTTATTTCCAAAATAATAGTATAATTATATTTATTATTATATAAATTAATATATAAAAATCTAATAGTTTAATTGATTTATAGAGAAAGCAAGAGAGAGGAAGAAAAAGAAAGATAGAGGGGAAGACAATTTTAAATAGAGAGAGAAACTCAAAAGATAGAGAGTGAGAGAAAGACAGATATTGAGAGCTAAATTTGTACTCCACTATCATCACCCCTTAAATTGAATAACCACAATTTTGAAGCTAAATTTGTTATTTCAATTAAATATATTTATTTCTTTTATTAAATATATTTTTAAAATTTTATAAAATTATGTACTTATTGATGCTAACTTTTCTTTATTTATTAGTAGTGATAGTGAACCATATAATTAAATAAACAAAATAATATCATATAATCAAATAATATCTACACAAGTCATCTTGTTGTGTATGAAACTCAAGCAAAGCAAGTATGGGTATAAGTGGAACATTGACATAGTGGAATTTATGTTTCCCAAAGGTGATAAACAAGTGCAAACAAGAGAAGTGAAATAATATATAGAAGGTCAATCCTGAGGGACCCCAACAAACAAAAACATTGTAACTTAGTATACACGCTTGATGAAAATTGACGTCCTATGTAATTTCCAAGTGGCTTCCTTTATTGGTGCTCTCTCTATAATTTCCAACTTACCAATTAGTACAACTAAATGACATGTCAAATGTACTTGTAAATGTTGGTAAAGAAGTTAATAGTGAGGGAGAGAGAGAGGCACATAGAGAGAGAGGCACACAGAGAGAGAGAGTGAAAATAGAGTATAAGAGATAGAGTGATATCAGGGAGAGTTAGATAGAGTGACATAAAGAGAGATGGGTAGAGACATGTCATTTTGGATTGTTGGCACAAAACACTTGGTCAAAAACTAGACTATCGTAAATTGTCTATCTACATTTCCCTTTATATAAGAGGGAGAGTTAGATAGAGTGACATAAAGAGAGATGGGTAGAGAGATATATCCCCATAGATACATGTCATCTTTGGATTGTTGGCACAAAACACTTGGTTAAAAACTAGACTATCGTTTTTCTATCTAAGTTTCCCTGTATACCTCTTATTTCTCTCTTATGCCTTCTATCTCTCTCTCTATTCCTTTGAGCTCTTTCTCTATATATATCTCTCACTATATCTCTATATCTCTCTCTCACTCACACACACTCTCCCTATCTCTTTATCTATCTCTCTACCTCTTCCCCAGGTCTCTCTATCTCTCTCCCTCTCTCTATTACTTGTCTATATCACCTCCTTTATCTCTCACCCTTGCCCTCTCTATCTCTATCTTTCCATCTCTCCTTGTCCCTCTCTATCTATATCTCATTATATCTCTCTTATTCACTCCATCTCTCCTACTCTATATATCCCTCTCTACCTCTCTCTATTTATCACTTCCTATATACTTATCTCTCTATCTCTCCATCTACCCCTCTCTCATTATCTCCCTCTTTCTATTTCATCCTCTCCCTCTTTCTCTCTCCTTCTATCTCTCTCACCCCTCTATCTTTCCCAAGTTATATCTATGTCTCTATCTCTCCCTATCTTTCCCTCTCTCCCTATCACTCCCTCTCTCCCTATCACTCCCTCTTTCAATATCTCCCTACTTCTCTCTCCTCTCTATAAATCTCTCCCCCTTCTCCTTCTCCCTCACCCTCTCTCTCTCTCCATATCTCGAGCTCTAGTTCTTATATACCACACACTCCATGTTTCTCCCTCCCTATCTCCATCTCTATCTTTCCCCTATATTTCTCTCCCTTTCTCTATTACTTGGCTCTATCACCTTATTTTTTCTCTCTTTCCCTCCTTATCTCTCCCCCTGCCTATTTATATATCATTATCTCTACCTCATTCACTTCATCTGTCCTTCTCTCTCCATTTCTCTCTATCTCCCTCTCACTCCTCTATCTATTTTCTATCCATATCTTTCTATCTCTCTCTCTATCTCTCTCTATCCCCCTCATCTCTCTCTGTGTCCTCTACATATCTCTCTCACTCTCTCTCCATCCCCATCACCATCTCGATCTTCTTATCTCTCTATATATCTCCCTATTCTCTCTCTCTCTCTCTCGCTCTCTCATCCCCCTTTATCTCCTCCTCTTTCTATCTATATCTCTCTTTCTCTCTCTCCCTCTCTCCCTATTGCAAACATAACATGATCCTATTGTAATGGAACCTGATTATCATCCTGATTGAGAGATTTTATTTTAGTCATGTTTGGATCCCTATAAGTGGATGCATAGTTGATTTGAAGCTATCAATTCTCCAAAAAAAAAAAAAATTCTAAATGGCCTACCAATTGGCTTCATGTATTACACAAATGTATGCAAAAAATAGACCACAATTTTTTCGTAATTGACCTTCCACAACTCTTCGGTGTACCCATTGCACGCACAAGTTGCAATTGCCACACATTTACTGTGGATGGCAGTTGGTGTACCCTGTGTGTTGCATCCACCTTCTGCCTTCTTAGATGCATTTACTCGGGACGACAGTTGGTCAAAAATATCTTGGATTGTTGACAGAAAGAGAGCATTGAGAATATTTTGCAGAATCTTGAGGTAAGTCATTTTCTCTAGTTTGAATTCTCTGCAATTCTTTCTATGTTTTATTTGATCTATAAAGATGTTCTGGGTAATTGTTTTCATGCTATAGTTTTGGTGGAAAACCCCGTTCAACTTCACCTGTATATAGGTAGAGCGGTACAAATTTAGGGGGTATTTCTTTTATATATAATTTTTTCTCTGTCTTCGTCTTCATTTCTACGTCCTGAGTCATTCTTGCCCAAAAAAACCACGCTTGAAAGTTTTTAGTTCAGTGTTGTGTATTAATGAAGCATCTGCCGCTGGGAGAGAATTAAATGAGGGTTCAACACATCTCATTAGATTTACATTGCATTGAATCACATTGCATCACATTTGAGTTTTCAGCCGAGGAAGGCCTACTGACAACTTTTGCTTTTTCTTTTTATTACTTGTAGGTTTGGCCTTTCCTTTTTAACTAACCGGTGAGTATTACTTCAGAATTGTCCTGTTTATGCTTGAAAGACAGTGAAAACACCAACTCTTGCACAACTATCATGCTTGCAGTCACAACATAAGCCCAAGACCAAATGTCATAGCATCACCTCACCTCCATGCCAGACAAATGATGCAACCAAAATAAGTTCTCTATTCTATGAAATTTAAATGTTGTTTGCACCCATTCACAAAGGGAGCTTGCCTTTTTATGCTGGTTACTTACCCTCCATGACCTTTGCTTTGATAAATATTGAATTTTAATTGTTCTACCTCCATTCGTTATCGTTTGAATTGACTCGTCATTACAATTTGCGATTGACATGCCATGATGCCAAGCATGAGAGGAATGCAAAAATGGGGAAGCCGTAGAAGGGAGCCTTTGTGCAGTCTCAAGCTATCGATTTGCACGCTTCCAGCCTTCCTTCCCTTGTGCGAGATGCCCTGTCCGAAAGAGTGCAAGATGATGATAATAATGAGACAACGGATTGGGAATGGGAATCTGTTAGTGGATTGGAGCAGCAAGAGAGATAACAAAATGTAGAAAACTTAGAATGCATTTTAAGTGTTTAGAAATTAGAAGTGATTCGTGTTAAGAAAGTAGATTGGAAATTGGTACAATGGGTGGAAGAAATGAATTGTAGAGGAAGGCATTTGAATAGACTAAGGTCCAGGAGTTTTGCAAAATATAAAAGTAAAACTTATAAAATTCAAACTACACTTTGCAAGCCATTATTGATTTTAAACACTGTAGAAAGGGGTGCAGTGGTCAATGACCTAGCCAAGCCATCTCAATCTCAATGCCTGGTATTGTTCTTATTGCGCCTGAATTTTTTCCTATTTTTATTTTTTTGCCTTAAGAAATTCTCGACACAATAGCAATTAGGCTAGCAAATGGATGCAAATCCACTCTGAGCATAAAAAATGAAATCAAAGACTTTGAGGCCCATGTTTCCGGTTGTTGGTTGATTGAAGCTGGCTGCTGAATCAACCAGATCTGGCAATGCTTGTATATGAGGATAGATTTTAGCTTCCTACCGAATCTTTTTGAGAGATGGTTTTGTAATTGGCATTCGCTTTGCATTGTGTTCCCCACTTTGAACTGGCTACTTATCACAAGTCTGACACGTGTCTATTCATTCATCTTATGAGAAGGATCTAATGAACCCTCCTCTATTTGGATAGTCTCGAGTTTTTTCCCTTTTATGTTTTGACCAACCGAATTTTGTAGTTCTTAGGAGGTAATGCCTTCAGTATTGAATCCTGGCAGTTGATCTTGATTAGGAGTCTGAGTTTACTCAGATTCTTTGTCTTACAAAGCTCAAAATTAATTAAATTTAAGAACACAATTTTAAGGATTCAATTTCTTATATTATTTGGTGGGAACTTTTTAGCGACTGTTTTCCATTCTTGTCTCACATCCAAAATTGGAGTCACTTTTGATTCTGTGTTTTCTCCTTTTAGGCCTTTTGATAAACAACGCACTTCAAACTTACAAAAATTGTCAGATTCATTCTTTGAAATTATAAGGAGAAAATTATTCATGTTACATTAGATTACATCTTTACAGATTACAATCATTTACAACAATAAAGATAAAGGGAAGATAGATGCAAAATAGCACATGAGTTGTCAGGTGTTATAAATATAACCCAAGTCTTGGCCTCTGCAAACCATGGGTTTGATCTTTTTGAAGTTCTGAGAAGCTCTTCCTAATGCAAAATAGCCCAGATTTCTTAGCTTCCACATTTTTCAAAGCATACTCACAACCTGCCAACACTTCATTGTTGAAGAACATCCGATGAAAGGGGGGAAAGAGGAAGCAGAGCAACCTCCAAAATAGTGGATCTCTTAAATGCCATATGACTCACCTCACTTTCCTTTCCTGGCCTTCCATACATATTTGAAAGCACACCAACAATCTGCTTTCACTTTACCGTATGTACAATAACAAGGAAGAAGAGGCAGAGCAACCTCTAAAAGACCTTGTTTTTTGGTTTTCAAAGTGCTTTTACTGATTTAAAGAGAAAGCTATATTTAGATTTAAAACAATATTAGTAAATGAGATCAATTGGTTGGGGCTTTATATATTTGGGCATTTTATAGTTTGAGGAGAAAATTTTGAGAGCGAATCATCCAAAACACTTGGATCATCAAATCTACAAATTTTATAGATTTATGTAAAAGCTATAATGAACACTTGGATCATCCTCAAACCAATTTCACTTGAAAATATGTTTTACTGCTGCCCATAAGAAAATCTTCAGTTCGGTTTACCTTTGATTTACAAGGATGGCCTAATGGCAGCCTTTCCTTTTGCTTTTTATTACTTGTAGGTTTGTGCAAATTTTGTTAATGGTACTGGTTAAACTTTCCTATTTTTGGGATTTCACTTCATATGTCAAATCTCTAGGTATTCAATCATGTGTGTATTAAAAGAGCTCTGGGGTACAAAATTATGTATACTGAGATTTGAACTGAAACTAAACTTAAAAGAAAAATGGAGAAATAAACAGAGAACAAAACCTCCTGTTATTTTATCTTGGAAACTGAAAAATAGGGTTATATGTTTATCAAGAAAATAGGTAGGAAAGTCTTTTGAAAGACCCAATCCAAACTGTCTTAGATTTACTCACTAATCTACAACTAACTTATTTCTATCAGAACTTACAAATGCAATGTAATATTAATAATAGATATTAATAGATATGAAGTGATCAGATTGTCAACTGGCTACTAGCTGATGCACCTATCTGTCGTCTGTAACAAAAAATCAGGCCAAGTAAGATACAAAGGCATCACATGTTGATTGTCACAGCCTAATTATTTTGCACGAACCTCACTAATTCATAAGTCCATCTCCATTTGAAATTTTACTTGGATGAGTTCCAAGCCTTCAATAGATGTGTCTCTAAATGGGAATAATAAACCCATGAACATAGGCTGCCCCGCTAGATTGATTCACCATGAATAGATTTTGCTTGTAATTTTTTTTAATGAAAATAGGAAAATGTTGTCTACCTAATGTGCTTCTCATCATTGTGAAACTAGAAATGATTGGAAGGCATTATTTGATCAAGAGCCTTACCTACTATCTGAAAGTGTTGCCTTGAGGTACAAGATCTTGGATTGATGTGCTTAAAGTGTCAAGGTTCTATCAAATTTAATAGAAGCTAATCAAGGTCATCATACGATAGTGAGTAATTTGTGATTGAAATATAATTAAGTAGAAACAATTTAGATAGAACTTCTTGCAATGTCTTCTTTCTAAATACCACTTCATTGACTGCACAACATCTTTTCTTGAGAATCTATACATACCTAGATCACTTTTCTGGTGTTTTAATTACAACTTTCCTAACATCTTCTTTTACTATTGAATGTATAGCAGCTGTAAATGCAATGGTTGCCAGACCTTTCCTGGTAATTCAACTTGAGGTAACTCACTTGCCATTATTTATGTGAAAATTTTTATGTTCATTTCATTGTATACATTTTTGGGCAACTTTATTTTCCTTATTCTTTACACTATTCTGCTAACAGCTTTCCTCTCAACTTTATTTACTATTGAATGTATAGCAACTGCTACTGAAGCTACAAATGCAATGGTTGCTAGAGCTATTTTCACAATAGCTACAATACAGATCAAATCATCTTCACATGTTAATCTTAATACACTGTTCTTTACAGAGCTTATGAATTATACAGTAGATATTTCCTCGCATTTTTCAGCCATTTTACTATTTATTGTCCTTTGCAAAAATACCAATTACACTGGTTTTTGTTCTTCAAAGACAAAATGTCAAAACTGTATAGCAGATGTTGCTACACTGTTGAATGCAATGAACAGTAGAGCTTACCCATTTATTTACAAAAGTTTGACACTACCCATTTTACAATTTCTATCTTTCAAATATAATACCATAAATTAAAATCTTGATCTCCACAAATCTTCGTAAAATTCCATTGCAATACCTAAGGTGCGACATTAGTTTTAATCTACATCCCCTTACAAAACTATTCGAGTGCGTGTGAAGACATTCTTCCTCTTTATGAGTTAAATTCATACTTACGGAAAGTGGTCATTATGAGATAATAGGCTGATGCTTTGACTTTTTGGTTTTTGCATTATAAGAATCATGCAAGTTGCAAAATATTTTCATTCATTATTAGTTGGGTGATTATTATTTTATTGGCAGAATTTTTGTTTTGAGTTGCCTTAGCTGTAAAACATTTAGACTTTAAAAATTATTAAGTATTTTTCATAATGAAATTAGAATCTATGTCAGTTAAGTTGTAATTACTAAGTATATATGTGTTTAAATATTGAAATTAGAAGTCTGTTTTTTTAGAGGTTTTTATAATGAAATTAGAAGTTATGTCAGGTCGAGTTGTAATTACTAAGTATATAAGTATTTAATTATTGAAATTAGAAAGTATGTTTTTTTTCATAGATAGGAGGACACAGTCTGTAAAAATAATTCAAAATAAATATAATTTATTTTATGTTTGGATGCAGCTGTTTAAATTTAAGCAGCTAGAGTATTTTCATGTAAAAATTTTACTATTGGAAAAGGAAAATCTGGAAATGAATTTTTAGCACTAAAGAATGGAGAGCTTAAAGCTCTCAAGCATACCACAACTTTTAGATTTCTATACAAAGAACAATTTTATGTATCAACACATTTTTTCTGACTAAAAGGCTGCCCAGAGAAGGGCAGATGAAAGTTGTGGTCACACGAAGATGGTCCAGATATAGGTGGGGCAGTTAAAACCTTACCTGGATGCCCACTGTCATATGCTAGGGCATAATTTCCACCACTGCTTGGCCCAACTCTTTATTCTGTTGATGGAATCTTTCGTAACGCCATTATATAATTGTATTAAAGTATATCAGATCCAGGACGTCAGACAGTTGTTATGCAGAGGCCTCCATTAATGACCAATCTTCCTTAGTTTTAACCTCTACTGTCAGTTGATCAATGTTTGGGAGATTGTGCCCAAAGAAACTTGAAGAATATTCAGCATGTCAAAAGGTTAACTTTGTGCAAGCGAGATTCAACGGATACTCAGCCAAGGTTGAAAGCACGCTCAATCAGATATGGTAATTAAAATCTCAGAGGGTAAAATTTTATATATGGTGACTTTTTTATCATTTTATTATGCAAGAGTTTAAAATAAAAATTAATTTTAAATATATAAATTTCGGAAAGAATAAATCTGCTTACCCATTTTGAACGTTTTAATTGTAAAATACATCTTCTGTTTTTAATTTATCTTTTAATTTCAAAATTATAGATAAAATAACATATTTTTAGTGTATTGGAAAAATATTGAACATAAGCCACAATTAAACGTTACCTTTTTACAACTTACCTAGTGAAAGCTGGAGGGCCTTTTGCCTCTGCAATTGGGGCAGAAATAAAGGTTAGAGAGCACTTTGCGTTTTGTGCATTTTGTCTTATGTATGTGTACATACCATCTCTTTGTTCCCATTATTCTCATCACTCTTGTCATTATGAGTTGGCCTTGTAGGACAATGTCTTTTCAAACCTTTGTAACAAATAGTCAATCACATTTTATCCTTGTGAGGATTACTGTATAAATGTTTGATTAGTTTTGGGAGTTGGTTGAAGTTTTAAGGGTGTATGATAATGTTGATATGGTAGGTATATCTAATTGCTCAGTTAATTTGAGGGTGGATGGCTATAAGGGTTTTTTTTTTTTTTTTTATATCAAGTTTATGATTTTGTTTGTGATATGAAAATAAATATAAATTTTTGAGATAATTAGTTTAATGTGATATTATGTGACATTTTTTTGAAGATGGATGGAAGAATGCATGATTTGTCGAGCACAATTAAAGTAATTCGGTATGTTTCTTAAATATTAATAATTTATATTGATATTAACTTTTTAATCTCATTATTTATAATTTTTTATCATGATAATATAGTATAGAACGTATTTTGAAATATTGATACAAACTAAATACACAATTTTTCCAAAAACTTGTCTTATTGATTGTAAAGACCTCATGTTTATAAATGTATTTTCTTTTTATAATGATAAGATTCTATCAATTATCTTTCGATAGTCTAAGGGGTTTTATAGGGAGCTAAAGAGTTTATCTTTCTTTTTTTAATTAATTAAATTTGAAAAAGAAAAGTACACATTTTAATGTTTACTTATTAAGTTTTATTACATATTAAAGCATAATTTATAATGGTAATAAAGTTCTAACAATTAAGTTTGTTCACAAATTCTTTTGGATTTTTTAAATCTTTATTAAATATAATCACTCACATATTTCAAAAAATATTATTATTTAAGTGTTTTATGATATGATTATTGTAACTTGATTTATAAACAACTAGAATATTAATTAAATTGTTTTATATTTATGATTAAAGCATGATTGGAATATGTGATATGATGATGCTATCATTATTATTGTTTTAGTGTAGTAGTGTTAAGGACAAGAAATCAATATGAGTCTCGCACATACAACATAAAATGAAACAAATTCGTGATTCATAGGTAATTATCTTGTTTATGTACACGGATCAATCTAAGGACCATTATCGTTCTTAGTCAAATGACACTATTCACCAATGTGTGGGTAAATAAGAATATGACTTCCTTTGTCTTGTAGTAATGTTTTAGTGTGTATTAAGCTAGTTTTAGGATTATTAAGGGATAAATGTAATATGGTGTTGCATCATATATTTTGTTGGTATAACCAAGTTGAAAATTACAAGAAAAGAAAATTACAATAAAACAATAATAGGGGAATTTTTAATTAAAAATTTAATGGCATTTCAGTCATATACAAATAATATGAACATGTAATAAAAAAATGTCTTGGTTGATTAAGCTAGATCCCAATCATGCTAGACATTTAAGAAAAGGAAAATGATAGATGAGGGAAAGTGTTGTTGCCCATAGACCATCATGCATTCAACCCCATTTTTGAACAACAATTCATTCCTCAATTTATTTTGATAAATTGAAATTTAAAATTATTGGAATGCCATGCAAAGGGGGTTAAATGAAGCAAATATGCATAACATGCTTCCTAGACTAATGAGAGGAGGTATGCATGAAAATTAAACTATTCATACACTTAACAAGGAAATAAACAAAAAAGTAACATATCATAACACAATGATTTATGTAGGGAAAACCCTCTCAAGAGAAAAATCTACACTTCAAAGAAACTCAAAGTATTATTTAGTAATCAATAATTGCAATACACTTGTTGATCCTAAGCCTTTACAAAAGTATCACCAACAAGAGGTCTAGAGAAATTATGGTAGCATAACACTACATATAAAATTCACTATGAAACTTCCATCTCAAGCACCTAATAAATAAGAGAAGCAATACATGAAACCATCAAATAGAAATTAGGAAACCATGAGCTAAAACCACCCAAAATGTGACCCAAAATCTTAATTAAAAATATAATGTCCAATCTTAAAGATGAGTCCATAAGCTAAAAATAGTCCACACACCAACCATAAGCTCAATATAGTCCACTCACCAACTTAGGTGCTCCATTTGAATCCATTATCTACATTCAAAGATGCCTTATGACATGTCATAACGTGTTTCATAAATTTCTCAACAAGTTTAACTCCCTCATACAACTCTATTATGTGTCATAAATGTTCTTATTTATCTGATGTGAGATGCCCAACTTTTGGAGGTCATAACTTTTGATCTAGGAAGTTGATTGAGCCTATTCTTTAAACTATAGAAACCAAAGAGATCAATCTTTCTATAACTATCTTGCAATTACAACAAATTTAACATGTTTTAGGGTAAAAAAATAAAACCTCCATGGCCCAAATCTTTTAATGTTTTATAGCCTAAAATTTGTATTCTTTTGTGTTCTTAACATTAAGATGCAAGGTTGAGAAACCCAAATCCTAATAGGGGGATTATTGAATTTGGGGGAACCAAATGTATTCATTTTGAGCTAAGAATGTATGAGATACTTGAGTAAATAAGGGGGTGAATGGATTGTTTGCAATTGTTGCATTGTGTCATTAGAAAGAGATGAGAACATTTCTTTATTGTCATTGAAAAAGTAGAAGAGGATTTCAATAGGTTTAGCATGTTAAAGTTGAGTAAACCACCATTATTTTTGGAGCTTAATCACTTAAATTTGAATTTTATGGTTTTGTTTGGTCAAATTTTTATAATATTAATAAGGTCTTAACACCCACCTTCCATGACCTTTGAGATAAAGATTTAATATAAAGTAGGGAAAGGGGCATAGGCTATACCAACTCCCAAATCTACCTAATATGCCTAAATTAAATACTTAAAAAAATGAAAATATTGGGGTTTAAATAATTTATGGGGCTTGAAAAGCTACACTGTGGGATGCTATTTACTAGGGTTTAAAACTATCATGTAAAGTATATGAAACATGGTATATAAAGGGAGATTAAACCCCCTTATTTATGTTTGTTCTTTCGGTAAAAAATTGTGTATGTATCTCTTATGATCATGAATTTTTATTTAATCATAATTTTTTTATAGATTGAAGAATATTCTAGAGAAAATTAATCCATGGGTGATGATAAATTAAAAGGTTTGAGACAATTGTGTATGCTTTTACCTTGTATATGTAGTTATTATTGCTTAACAATAAACTTGTGTCATTACTTTAGCTTTTGCAATCACTTATTATCCTTAGAATTATTTTGTTGTTCACTTTGTATGATTTTATAGAGCTATTAGAAAAGATCAAATAGTTGTCACTACTATTGCCATTATTTTTAGGGGATTTATCATTAATTTCAAGAATGAGATTAAGGTTAAAACCAAACAATATTAAACCATATGGGTGCAAAATTTTTAGGCACCTATGGTGCTATGTTCAAATCCCTCTAACAATGGGGATGAGTTCCCCCTATTTGTGGCCTCATTGAATAAGGTTGGTTAACCCTAGTGTCTTTCATCAACACAAACAAATAAATTATACACCCATTTTGAAATTATGAAATTGATTTGAGATGACTATTTAAGTTTGGAATGCACCATCTTTTGTGTGGCATAATTATATGTCATCATCACTGCATTGGAAGATAATTTAAGTGGGAGATATTAGACATGTAAATTAGCATACTCGTATAGACTTATTTTAACTCAAGGGAGTGAACCTTGGTTTGAATTTATACCAACTTTAAGTTTTACTATCTCATTGATTTGATAAATATAATAGTAGTAAAAAGAATATTAATGCCCAAAAAATGGTAAAATTGGTTAATGGGATTGTAAAAGTATAATGAAAAATAAAGAATAGGGAATGCAATATAAACCCAACATATTCAAAAAATAAAAAAATAAGGGCATGCACTTAGGAAAAAATATGAGAATAAATCATATCTCTCAACACTTAATATATCGTGTCACGTGATCTACAAGCCTAACATGAGGTCACTTCCTACCTATTAGTAATAAAGAAACAAGAAGAGTGAAATAGGCAACCCTCCAAGTGTATAACATTTTGGAACAAAAGTCTTGGTAAAATATTGGTGAAAATGAAACATCTCACAAAAGAAAAGAGCCAATAATCTATAATCCTTGTAAGCCATGAAGGCTTGGAGAGAGTTATTTGATTCATTGAAGATGCTTTAAATCACTGCCTTCTAACCTTATAGTAAGGAAAGCATGTAGAAACAAAATGATCCTTGGTTTTAGGTCATATAGGTCAATTTGATAAATATAATGCACATGAGGAATATGGTGACCAACCTTTACATGAAGGGGGTGTGAATAAACTTTCTATTATTCCATAGAGATGCTCAAACTTCACCTAGAAATTGGAGCTTAGTGTAACCAAGTGGTTGGATGATCCCATCAGCAAAATGAAGATACATATTGTACTAGTGTTGAAGCTTCAAGGAAAGAGGTTATTGAAGCTCCATCCTTGTGTACTAAAGATAAGGTTTAGAGATTTCATCTTGAATATCCCCATTTATTGCTTATAAATAAAAACAAACAACTATGATGAAATTGTTTAGTTCTAATTACTAGAGTTTCATTTATCAACCTATTAATTTAATTTTGAATAAAAAAGAGAAACAATAAAGCACTTTTAGATTTAACAAAGTAAATAATTATGAGATTTGAAGTTGAACTATAATTAGAAAACATGTAAATGAAAGAGGGTGAGGAAAGTGTGTTTGTTTAGATGATTGAAAATAACTACATTGTTGACTAGAGAAAGTCCTTGATTAGAAAAAGTTGTTGTCTAGCAATAGCCAAGTGTAGTGTCTCTCTTTACACACTTGTGTCCTAAGGTCTTGTGGTCTCTTCCTTTAGTGTATTGGTGTTTATTGGGACACTAGTGTCTTGCACATAGGTGCTCACATCCTTTATACATGCTATTTGAAACCGCCAACACTTTTAAAATTCACCCCTATTTTTGTAATATTTATTTTTAAAACATGTTATAAATTCTATCAATTTTAGGAAAGAATATTGTGCCTAGGGTACATTAATAAGCTTGTGATCCTGTGAGTGTTGATGGAGTTGTAGTAATGGTGGTGTGTGCAACAAGCTCTATGTATAAAAGAGGAAAGTGCTAGATGGAGAAGAAAACATATTGATGATTGGAGAGGTGAATATACAATGGATCCTTTCCATTTTGGGAATGTTTTGTTAAATAGACACATTTCAGCACAAGTTTACTGTTGTATCACATATTAGGATTAGGGTTGCAAGGGAGATGACCATTAATTAGGAAAAAAAGACTAATTTTTTTTGGGAAGTTTTTCTTAAATAGACATATTTTAGCACAAGTTTTCTATTGTAACACATATTAGGAGTTGGGTTGCAAGGGAGATGACCATTAATTAGGAAAAAAAGACTTTAATTTTTGAGAAAGTTTTTTCGTAAATAGGCATGTTTGAGCACATGTTTATTGTTCCAAAACATATCAAGTTTAGGGTTTGCAAGGTAGATAACAGTTAATTAGGAAAAATGGACTTTAAATTGCAAGGGACCACTAGTGTACACAGATACACAAGCACAAGTGCTAGTGTCCTAAGGAATGTGAGTATGAGTACTAATGTTTAGAATGCTTAGAAATCATGAGATCAAGATGTGATTTTTAAAATAAGAAAAATCTAATTCAATTGAAGTGAATTCTTTTCAAGATAATTTAAAACTTTGAATGAATAAAAATAACTGAAACATGTATTTAAAAAATTGAAAAATATACCAAGTAATTGTGAGGAGAGAATCTTCTCTCAAAAGGGTATAATTTATTTTGAAATGATAAAAGACAATAGGTTGATGTCAAATGAAAACTATCAAAGTCTAGCACGCTTGACTTTAAAATGTTAATATACATCATCTTTTTCATGCACTAGATATTGAAGTTAGAGTTTGGGGAAAAAAATTAAGGGAAAATTTAAAAATTCATTTTTTTCTTGACGCGCCAACTCAACATCACTTTTTCCTGATTTTTTTAGCAATTCAAAATTTGCTCTTAAATTTAGTAAAAAAATATAAAACAATTTTAATTTTTTTAAAAAGTTATAGGAATAAACTTCATCAAGAGTTTTGCATTTTGTTAGTTTATGCTATTTTGAAATTCAAAACATAAAGACCATTTTTTATGCGGTCGAAGTTGGGAATTTTTGTTTTTATTAGTCGATTCCTAAAGTGTAACACATGTCTATACTTTTACTTAGAATTGATAAACAAAAACAACAAACATGAGAGTAAAGAGAAAAAATTGAGGAGCTTGACATTCAAATTTAAATCTAAACTGGTTGGACAAGGGAGAGGGAACCCTTGAATAAAAATTAGGATTTTTTGGATTTCAAGACCTGCACATGATCATCACAATATGTAGGTGCTTCCTTGTTGGAATCAACTTCAAAAACTTTTTCATTAAAAAAAAATTGATTTTTCCCTAATTTGATGAAGCAAGGTGTTTGTATGCTTGATCTTGATTTAAGGTCTTAAATATTCTCCAAATCCTTCATATTTGTAACTTGCAAGAAAGAGAAGAGAGGAAGGGTTGTGT